>VYZV01023839.1:80650-137587 GCA_013401275.1 Pandion haliaetus
GTGCTCAGGCCATGAAATTCAGTTCCTTGGGCTGTACTGTTCTGGCACAGTTTTGCTTCACACCAACGAATGTTCCCTCAAACAACTCTGGGCCCCACACAACCATCTTGTGTAGTTTAGGAGTTATCATAGACCAAAGACCATTCCCAAAAAGGAGTTTGGATGCAGCTGTCATGTTTCAGAGGCTGAGAACAGTTCTTACAGATGTGTCAAGTAAGCTAAAGACCGGGGTATGACTGGTCCCAGCAAATGGATGTAGAGAAAAAAAAAATTTCTGGTGGGTAAAAACCCATTTTCTGTGTAGACCACTAGAGGGTGCAGACAAACTTACTTTGCCTTGAAGATTTGTTTTTGGTTACTGAGACCTGGATATTCAGGTTTTCCTCCAGAGTATTTGAGAAAAAGAGCTGAAAGGATCACGCTGTGCTGTCCTGTACAAGGCCACTTATGACATCTGTAGCATGTAAACCAAAGTCTGTCTTTCTGCTGTTAACCACTGTCCAGACACTGCCCTCTGTCCACATCTACCTCGATTTTGTACTACGAGTTTTCTGCTTCCCTTTTCTTTCCCTCGCCATTTCTGCTCCTGCTTATCCACAGTTTCCTACCCTACCTCTCACCACCCGCTGTGCTCCAGGAGGATTTCCGTTTGATCCCTGCACTGCTTGACTGTCACAAGGTGAAGTAACCAAAGTACTAGAGGCTTATTCTCCAAGCCTTCAGCTGCTGAACCATTGTAGCCCAGAAATGGGGTCTACTCAGGGTACCCAGGATCCTGGGAGAACAGGATTTCAATTGGGCCTTATTTAGAGAGTCTCAAAAGCAGATCATATTTTTAAGAAGTTATGGGGGGGGAGAAAGAAAAAGTATTTACAAGATGATTCCTTTCTTTGTGATTAACCAGCTACTCAAAGCAGAGGCTTGTGTTCCTGAATATTCCCTTATTGCCTCAACAATTGCCTCATACGGCTAAACTCTGCATGTAACATCCTGCCAAAGAAAATGCAAAACTTTTCATCTTAAATGTTGATCAGACTTACAGGCAGCTCCCTAAGGAATTTGTCTCGCCGTGGTCACCACTGATGTTTCCGTGCTGCAGCAGATCAGATTTCCTCTATGAGTAAGAGCTGCAAAAAGGACCAAAGAAAAAAAATCTTTTAAGAATCAGTTGTTACCAAAAAAAATTTTTACAAGAGGCACATCTAAAGATAATACCAAACAGTGACAAGCACTGATAACACTGCCTTTCATAGCTTTAAAACACGGTTCACTAGCTGTAAAGCGTACCTGTGCAGGATTACTAAAGATGCATAATATCCAGATCTGAAGATGAAGAGAAGATAAAAGAGCACATACTTTTTCATGACTTGATATTTTCCCTTCTTATTTTTGCAGATCTTAATCAGGTGCAGTGTATCTGGTAGTAAGTAACCCCAGCTGCTTCATCACAACCTCACTGGTGCGTAATTTCTGTTGTGACTTCAAGACTTAATAAGCAGTTGGGAGAGCGAGGATGTGAGGGTAAAATTATTTTCAATTCACCAGCTGCTGAGCCTTAATTCCTCATGCAGTAGTATGAAAATGTGACAAAAATGTGCAGCTCTTGATGAACAAGCTTATAGATGCCTTACCCCAGCCTGAACAACTCTTGGGCCCTCATCAGTATGTGCACAAAAAGGCACAATCTCTCTGTTACGACATCAATTGGAGCTAAAATTCAGCATTTTAAAAATTGAGCTGTTGCCTTAAGTGTGTGCAGATCCCTCTCTTTCTCTGTCTGTAAACAGCCAACAACACTGAAAAATAAGACTGCCAATGGAAAACTTCAGTAAGGACAGAAGGCTTCCGATCAAAAATACATGAAAAGAGACCAGAGCAAACTGACATTACAGGATTCAAAGGCTGTAGAAAATGAACCCTGTGGGATATTTCTCATGGATTAGCACCTAAATTTAGACAAAAATTGGATTATGTCACCCATTTTAAACCTATTTTAAAATAACAACACTAACTCTCAGGCTAAGAGTCCCTCTCAGGTTTCCTGCGTATAAAGAGTAAGCCTAGGATGAACACCAACTAGACTTTCCCATTCAAGAGCTGGCAGTAAGAGTAAACAAGCCCAAACAAGAGTCCCAAAGACATTTACTTATAAACTGAGCTCATTTCATCCAGGAATTTTTGAGGCAGTAGTCAAGGGCCAAATGCTCCCATTTCTATAAAATAATTTTTGAGAGGAAAGCTCCATTTTCAAGCTTATTTTGCACACTGTGAAAAACATGAGAACAGTGTCAACAAATACGCTTGATATGAAAAACATCCTTCTGTCCATTTGGAGGCTTTGCAAACATCAGTTGTCGGTGATGAGGCCCCCCGGACTTCTGCTTCAAAACAACTTTTTTCTGAAAATTATGCAAATATGAAGTAAAGTTGTTAGGCGGCAATACGTGTGCAAAACACCACTCTGTCTTTTAAACATATGGCAAAATAGTCTTGGTGTCCCTTAATTTTGAGCAGGACAGAGGGACCCCACCACAGGATAACTTCTTGAGGCTGGGCTGTGGGCTGCTGGGTGTCTCTCCTCTAGCCACTCGACCAGAACACAACAGTTGCTGGGGGAAACCACATTTACCATACAAGGAATGGCTCTTCTAGGGTTTGTATCTTTTCCATGCTGTTATACCACTACATATAACGTACGCCTCCCTCGACAGAGATCTGAGGAGTGCTCACCAAACGATACTCATGCTGAGAGAGCACTGAGTGCAAACATTTTAAATCACCTAAGCTGGCCTTTTCTGCACTTACAGTCATCAGTGAGAGCAAAATTTTCTGCACAGGAAGATGCATCTGAGTTGAACCCAAACCCACCCTGAAAGATGGAAGGTGAATACACATATTCACTAAATGTACCTGAAGGGATGCTAAAAACTGAAGGCAAAAGCAGCAGGTAAGCTGCTGGCTGGTGACAGGGGAGGCCTGGGTTCAGTTTGCTCTTCCCACACAAAGCTGCCAAGTACTTTCCCTTGAGCTGTGCCTATGCAGTAACTGGGAAGTGTGACTGCGGGATGGGTAGGCACACCTCAGCCAGCTTTCATCTAGCAAGCAGCAGCATGGGCTGCAAGTATCTAGCAGCTAAGGCTATACAGAGCTGTAAGGAACAACAAATTGCTTAGCATCGATACTCAAACTGAGAAGACTGAGGCTGATGCAAAGGCTTCTCGCCATGCCATAGCCTCTTCCCTAGCAGAATGGTGAGATGCTCTCTGTCTGTGTCTAAACTGACGTACAGCTGTTTGCAAGGGAAGTCCTGGGATTCTTGATCAGATCACCTACCCTGGGGAGCTGCAAAAACCAGGGCACAAGTCTGGCATCAACTGGTATTCATCCAAGTTCTCCATCTGTAGATGACAGTGACAAAACTTCCGTGGCTCATAGAGTCTTTTAAGGGTGAAATTCGTTACAGAGGTCCAAGTGTTACTATAGTAGCAATCTCACAAGTAAGGTGGAGGTGATTTAGGAAGTCCAAACTTTGATGGGACTTACATGTCTGAATCAAACAAATGCTTTTGAAGACGCCAGCTAGATTCTCTCAACCACTATGTATAAAATCTAGAAAGTGTTTATACCAAACACTGAGCAAAGTCAAGGAGCCAATGTCCAAACATTAAAACTGATTACAAGCAAAGACTTAAAAAAACCCAAATGCCAAAAACCTAAATCTCCAGTGTATTACTTCACCCAGGGATCCTCACGACATGTACAATTTCACTTTCTGTAGGGCGACCTGGTGACAGCACATTATTACAATAACTGCCCTACAGATGGCTATTTTGTGCTTGTTTCTGAACTAATTAAAAAACCCTTAACACAAATAGTCTCTCTCCGTGTCTATTAGGAGACAACAAATGCAGTATGCAAGAGTGCACTGTGTTATGAGACTTCCTTCTGGCGCCCGCCTGTCTGAGTTCAGTTTTTATGCATCAAAAGACCCGAGTGAAATTATATCATTTTATGATATGGTTCCACAGTCACTTCTGCGTGTATGTTTAGTTACTGCAAACCTCAGGAACAGTCTCAGGATGACTACAATTCGTGACTCTGCAGTAGTTAAAGATAGATATCAGGTCCAGATTTACAAATAAAACTGGTCCAAAATTATCTGGTTTTTTTTTTTTCTCCCCCAATATGTAGAAGCTCATTCTTCCTCCTTTTAAAAATACCACTGAAGACATGTTATGATTTTTACTACTCTCCTTACTAAAGCAAACTGTACACCTGAGAACCCCTTATTTTGATAGCGGTTTGTGCAGCGTGAACTCCTTAAAACTGGTGGTAAGAGTTTTCTTTCTCTTTTACTGCAGTATTTACTGTAATAATTCTGTCTTCTGACTATGTGTTACATAACTTCTTCATTATCATTGCTCTATTATTAACCCATACAGTTCTTTCTTTATTTCTACAGCTCACAGTCATCTGGCACAGACACACATGTAATTCTTGGACTGCAATGAACTTTGTTCTCCCTCCAGATAATAGGAGGGAAAACAGATCAGTCTTGACTGACTGTGACTCCACTGAAAAACAATTTTGAATAAACAATCAAGAAGTGAAAAGCTGTATTCCTTACCTGGTCTGGGATGTACAGTGCACCTTGAAAGCCTCTTAAATGATAGAGAAGAATTAGAAATAGTTGAAAGTTCGTATTCATCCAACCACAGGGCTCAGGAAATGACCGTGTATTTTGCAACGATTAACTCCTTCCTCACTTCTAATGTCTTCGCTTTTTCAAGTACAGTATAAAAATCCATCTTACCCTTCCACTGCAGTTTGGTAACTAATGCCATGCCCTACACATGATTTCTGTTTCACACTGAGATTATGCAGGTGGCCAGAGGAGATGACTCTGATCACCTCCATGGAAGAGAGAATTTGCAGCGTCTTCTGCATAACTGTGGCCAAGTACATTTTACTGTTGAGTGAAGCCTATGTGATGAAGTGTAGAAATGACTAAGTAACGGCTTGAGCACCTAACTCTCATTTTAACAGCAGGCTTAGAGCAATATTCTCAACATGACTTCAGTGTTGTGGTACACAACAGATAAAAAAAAAAAAAAAAAGTTATTTATAGGAGCAGCATCCATTGCAGTCTGGACAGGCATTTGATGCACATATGGCATATGATACTTTTATGCACAGGGGGTCCCTAGGTGAAAGTCAGGCACACTGAAACATCAGGAGTTCGGCCCTCTGCGCATAAAAACCCTTCTGCCCCTAAAAGCCTGTTTCCCTTGGCTGAATATGCCTGTTCAACTGAAGGG
Organism: Pandion haliaetus; assembly: GCA_013401275.1. Lineage (NCBI taxonomy): Eukaryota > Metazoa > Chordata > Aves > Accipitriformes > Pandionidae > Pandion > Pandion haliaetus. The sequence continues at coordinate 85,969 of VYZV01023839.1, forward strand.
CATTTCTGAGCCTGAGCACTGTATAAAACCATTAGCCTAGTAAGCCATTAGCTAGTAAAGGCCAGTTCTATGCATGAGCATGGGCAGGAGCACAGGCTGCCTTTGGGGAGCGGGCACCCCCATGCTGAACCCAAGGTGGCACCTGGGCTCTGCATGCAGGTGCAGGGGGTATAGGCACCCCAAAGTGGATTCCCCCCACCAAAACAGCAGGCTGAGAAGGAAAACTCTTCCAACAATGCAGACTGTAACACTAAAGACAGACCTGTGTTTTGTACCCTTTTCCTTTTTTATGGTTTAGAAAACAAGCCCTGGACATATGTGCATACATGTCCTTTCCACAGCCTTGAAGTCTCTTCGCCTAGGCATGTGTGTGTTTTATTTTAAAAACCTTATGGGGGAGGGAAGTGTCACTCCCTGCATTTGGGATATTGGTAGAGAAAGAGAGAATAGGAATGCCACCAACATGTGCTTTTATACAACAGTTTCATAGTTCAAGCACCCAGCTATGATGGTTTGGCTTTAGTCTTCTCTTTGAGAAGAGCTAAATCTGTGTTTTGGGCATAAAGCATGTCAAAAGTCCACAGAAGCTAGAAGAGGTAAGGATCTAGTCCATTCTTCTCAGCAAAGCTGAGCTGTCTTGCAGGAGAGGCTTTGTATGAACTACAGAAATGACTTTAGTAACGAGGACCAGAGCTCAACATTGTCCAGCTCTCGGTGGATGGTGGGTTTCAGAAAGAGGTTGCTTCTCAGATTATTGCTACTTACAGGACCTGGTCACTCAGATCTCAGATTCCTCTCAGCAGAGTGGTCCAGCTTCACTGAGAGGACTGGCAGGGGCACACATCCCAGTTTAGGGGATTATCCCAGAAAGTGGGAATAGGGAGCCTGAACCGTTCCGTACTGAAGGGTCTTCCACTGCCTGGGCCAGTATTCTGGATTACTGCACCAAGGGTGGCCAGGACCACCTTCCCCAGCACTGCTCACAGCTAGCCCACCTCGTGCGGAGATCACTGCTGTGCCAGTGCTGGACAAGGTGCAAGTTCCTCCGGGCAGGCAGATGCCACAGGGTGCTTCCTCCTGCCCCCGGGTGACAGCAGCTCTGGTACTGCAGCCTGCAGTGCTTCTGAGCCTGCGGCGAGATCTTGAGTTTGGGTTATCTGAGACAGGGGTTGGGTTGGGTTGTCTCACCTGGCTCTGGGCGTTTGCGCTACAGATGTCTACAGCAGAGCTAGTCATTCAAGGTGCCCTTGAATACAGGCGATGGAGAGAAACAGACCTTTGCAAGGTTTTTTATCTGGGAGTTTTAACAGCCAAGTAAGAGTTCCTTTTGCTACATATATATATATATGCTTGTATAATTTTCAATGCAATCAAGATTTTATGAAAACAACAAATAAAATCCCTATTCTCTTGAAGTTAAGTTCTTCCATTGACCTCCTAGGGATTATTTCCAGTAATAATGACTCCCGAGGCATGCTCCTGCGAGACACTGAGGAGTGTGATCTGCACTTGATGTTCATCCTCTCACAGTCTACAGCAAAAATAACAGGGATACTCAGAATCCTCCGTGTAAACAAGTGCTTAGCTGCTTTGTTTCAATAGAAGCCAAAACATTCCCGTGATTCCTCAAGCTAGGGCTATTTATTATACAGCTTCATACGCAGAAGCATCAGGTAGTTTTACATTAAATGTGGTTGCAGGACAGAGAGTCAAGTTCTTTTTGCCTTGGCTCCTCTCACTTTCACATACAAGACCTGAATCAACTGTCAGTCTTTGTCAGCTGCCAGACTTGCTTCTCACCATGAGCGTACAGGTAAACAGGAAGGAGTTTCAGTCTCACAACCTCAAAGCATGCAAAATATATTGAATCAGACCTCCTAAAAACTAATGAGATTTGGTTTGCTTCCTAGGTTGTTATTTTTTTAACAACAATCTTCTTTCAGTTCAAATATAGCAGGTTAGAAATAGAGCTTTTTTGACTTTTTGATCCTTAAGGCTACAAATATTATAATTTTAGAACTTTTATTCACTATGATTTTAAAGAACCTTTCTCCTCTAAAACTGGGGAAAGGAACTTTCAGAACAAAACCCAGGCATTTACTTTGGTAAAAAAATATGAAATTTGGCAGTCCTGAAGTATTATATGATATAATGAGTATAAGCAGTAATTAATGCTGCTGTACAATATACTATGGTATATTGTAACATGATATAATGAAAATAAATTTATAGCAATAACAATAACTATTATTATTATTATTATTATTATTATTATTATTACTATTACAAGGTAATCAGTTTGATGGGACTCATTTGGCCATGTTAAAATTTCTTCAGAAAACAATTAGGTGGTAAGAAAGCATCACTCTGAAGACTAATCATGTCTTTCAAAATGATTATGAGCAAGACTGTGAATTTTTAAAGACCAGTTTTCTTTGGGTGAAGTTCTAGACCTCTCTAAGTTCATAGTATGTTTCTTACTGAGCTCAGTAGGGTCAGGAGTTCATCTTGCGAGTCCTCCCTGGAGCCATCTCAAGCAGTCTATCAGTATTTGGGTTCCTCCCTTTGTTGGCAAGAATCTGCACTTTGACTGTGTTCTCCTGGGAGACAGGGACATGACTTTTGTGCAAGACATTTTAGACTACTCTGGTAATACTTTAGACTTTTTTTTTTCTTTTTGAAGTGATGTTAGAAAGCTCCTCAGTATATCTCCAGTGCTCTGGGATGAATCTGCACCAACCTTGTGGGCGACCTGAATGTGGCTCTGGCTCCTGGTGCCTGAAGGAAACAGATGCAGACGGGGATCTGATTTGCAGAAGGCCCTGAGGGCTCCCCAGCCTCCGGGCATACCAACCCCTTCCATAAAAATAGAGAAAAAATAAATGGTCTTGGGGAGCTGCACTAAGGCTACACGTGGTTATATATTAAGAGCAATGTTATTCCCAAGGAAGCAAACACTAGCTTCTCCTCTGCAGCTAAGGAGGGTCTGGGGTGATGCACAACTGGAGACTAACTGCCCAGCCTGCTTTGGGTCCCTATGGTGGAGCCAGCCTGGCAGTCAATGAACAGGAGATGGTCTAACCACTGGAGGGCATGGCATGACATTAGCTGTGACATGAAAACAAGCAAGAGAGGCAAGCTGTCATTGCACTCTTCCTAAACGGTTCTTCATCTCAGCTTGAGGTGCATTGGGAGGCAAAGAGAGCTTGCACAGGTGTTCGGGGTGGTGGAGGGGTCTGTAAGCACAGTGATATGGGAGTAGGAACAGGGTGGTGGAGGGTGGGCAACCTCAAGAAAGAAGTCCTGTGGTTTGGGAGTGAGAAGATGGAAGGGTAAATCTGTATGGAAAGAAGGAAGAGCTGGGAGGGTTGGAGAAGTGAGGGAAGGTGGTAGAAGCGAAGGAGGCTGAGAGAATGAGTCCCAGAACTGTGGAAGGAGAGCAAGCAGATTGGAGGGGAAGAAAGAGGGTGCGGGGACATCCATCCTGTACCATAGCAGAGGAGAAAGAACAAAGAAGAGTATTCTGGGAGACTTCTGCTTCTCTGTCATCCAGCACCAGGAAGTCTTGGGCAGGTCTCCAGGGCTCAGGCACTTGGTCCATTCTAGGCAGGCAAGATAACTGTGGCATGAAGTGTCCCACAGCAAGGTGAGCTTTGCAAAAGGATGGAGGGAAGGCAGGAAACCAGAGAAAAGAAAGAGAAGACCCCCACCTCACAGGCAACCTGATATCTCCAAAGTCCCTAACACCCACCCACCTCCAATGCTCAAAGCTGAGTTGTGATGCCAACAGTGACAAGGACAGACAGAACACATTACTTTGGCACTCATCATCCAGGTGACAAAACTCTTTTTTGCCCATGCCGTTGAGCTGGCTGCGCTATGATGCCATTACATATCTGATGAAACTCCATTCCTCGGTTATGACTGATTGTCCATTTCAGTGCTAACATGCAAGCACCTGTGGAGCTCTCCAGAAAGAAGACATTCCTCTTAACTCTTCAGGGGATAAGTCGACAATCTTGGCCAATTACTTCTAAGGTTAGATTCAGTATCCAGATGTCCTAGGCCCATGAAGGGGTGGTATGGTGAGAAAGAAAACCTACCTAATAGTTTTTCCTTGCACTAGGACGTTTGACCTGCTTTCTTGTCCAACGGCATGGTCTTCTTAGGGTCAAAACATTTCAAATGGTAGCTATTCATCCCCAAAACTGCAGGTTCATGTAGTTTTGCCCAAGAGAAAATGAAGGAAAAAAACCTCAAAGCCAAAAAGATTCTTTTCAGTGTTTTCAAACTGACCTATTTTCATTTCATCATAGGAAATTTCTGTCATAGGAAATGAGTGCTGCCTAAATTGGTGGCAACAGTAGTAGTACATGGTATGGGTCTCTGCTTTGCTTGAGACAGGCCTTCCATTTCCTGGGGGAGCATTTCAGTCACTGGACTGCAATGCAGTTTTGGGTCAGGATCTCTCCAGCTAGACATGTTCTATCACATCCAGGGAAACTTCCTACTTTTTACATTGAGATGAGTGTCCTGATTACACCCCAGGACTGAACTGTCTCAAGTCTTTGAGACTCTTAACATCTCCTCCCTCTGCAAACACACTCACACATGCCCCTTGGTTTCTATGCAAAACTGGAGGCATTCTCCAAATGAGACTCTTGGCATGTGTTTTTCTTGCAGTCTGAGCAAGGGTTCCTGTGCTGTGTGGAGGCAAAGTGGGAACAGGTGAGTGAGACCTTATTACAAGCAAGGGATGTAAAAAACTTGGGGGAAAAAGAGAGGGAGAGTGATGACAGATGGCAGAGGGGAGTGAATACAGCCTGCAAAGCAGGAACAACCAGGCTCATCAGATGCACTGTGGCATGCATTGAAGTGCAAGTCCAGATGCGGAATTTGTCTTTCCTGTTCTGTGTTGTATAAAATATTGAACTACTCTGTGCAGAACGAATCTGCAGTCTGATGATTGGTGACTGTTCCTGGGAGGGAGGTGATGCTTGGATTGAGAACCAAGAGGTGCCTTAGTTTCCTGCAGCTGAAACTAAAGCCCATTTTGTGAAGCACCAGAGCTCTGCTTCCAGGTCTGTGGCTGCCACCTCACAGCACCCCTGTGAATCTAGCACTGACATTTTTAGAAAAAAAATTCCCAAATGAAAAGATGTATTTAGGCTGAAAATAAGATTTTCATCAGCACAAAATAAAATACGTATTTCTTGATTCACTGAAAATTCTCGACATTTGTATCCCCTATCCTCAGTATGCCAGGGGTTTTAAAGTTTTGACCACCCTGTCATTGCAGTTTTGATCACTGCCTCTGTTGCAGACTGCAGTGAAGTGCAGAGTACACAAGCTCACTCTGAATAAAACCAACTGCATGGCACGCAGTGGCTAGAGCCTTAGTTTGAATTGACTCAGCTTCAAGAAAACTAGTAACTGCTTTCAAAATAATTTAGAAAACTGTGTGTTTGCTGACTGATTGCTGGTCTGACTAAACCCTGCTAGGTAGATTTCAGTTTGATAATCCAGATACTCAGACTTTAAAAGTGACTTCCCCTTGCTATTATTTCTGTTTCAGGGTATGATCCCCACATAAGTGGGTCTCCCTTAATTTTCCCAGACAGTGTAAAGGGGCCATTAAATAGGCAAAAAAAGAAATAAAGCAGGGATTAGAACGTCTTCCTTTGTATTTAGTTATTGGAGTTATTTTTCCACTAGTCATATAAAGTCCAATTCTGTTTGTCATTTGTCTTTGTTAAAGATACATTTAAATTTCAGCCTAAGGACTGGACTTAGGACTGAGCACCTCAAGTGTTATTTCTGCGGGAGAAGGCTTGAGAGGAGGCAGGATCCAGACCTCAGTCCGTCGGGTTACTGCACTTTGCAGAGGGCAATTTCTCCCAGACAGAGACAAGCAGAGTGATCAGAAGCTCACATAACTTGGGTTGGAGGAAAATGCACTCACTTGTTGCCGTTCTCCAGGCACCTGCTTGAGCTGGGCCCGCAAGATTAGACAGACACAATGCTCTCTGCTGGCATGCCCACATACCTGTTTTTCTGAAGCCCTCCCAAAGAGTGGGTCAGCTGAAGAGACAAATACCTTTGGTTCTTCAGGAGGTGGTGGTCTGGTGGTCCCTCTACACTCTTATGGTTGAAGCAATTGAGTGTTGCCCTAGAACTGAACTGTCTTGGTCCTCTGCCCCATAGTTCCTAGGAGATGTTAGTAAGACCATTTCAATCAAAGTTTTCCCAAAGTGTACATATTCTTGGGTCTCGATTTCAGGGAGCATGCCTTGAAACACCTGGGTACTGACTAACTGAAGTCAGTAGGGGCAAGGCTTTGGTCAAAAACTGTGTTACTAGGGTCATATAGGTCCCAGCAAAACTTTTGCTGGTGGTCATCGAGGTTTTGTTTTGTTACCTAAACCACTTTCCTGCCAGACCTCAGCCAACCCAGACACTTGAGTGACTGGTGGGCAGACTGGCAGGAAACCAATGCTTCCTGTCTTCCTCTTCCCTGATTAATCAAGCTCATGGATATATCACAGAATGGTTTGGGTTGGAAGGGACCTTTAAAGGTCATCTAGTCCATCCCCAAATGAAGGCTGTGCAAGTGGGAAAACCTTTCTTCAGGCTGCCCATCTTCCTAGTTCCTTGTAACCATGCTGTCTAACTCTTGGACAAAACAGGCAGGAAAATGGCCAGCTCCTGCAAAAGTCAATACACTTGTCTTACAGCAGCAAAGTATTTTTCTGTGGTTAAAAATAATAGCTTTTTAATGCTTTGGGTTTGTTTTTTTGGTTTTTGTTTTTAACAACTAAAGTGTTTCAGTTTTGTTTTGCAATATTTGGAAAGTGGGGTTTTTTTTTTTGGTTTTGTTGCCCAGATGTAGGATGTGACAAATCGGAATACGCTGAGTAGATGTTTCGGAGCAGCCATTGGCTCTAGAGCAGCGGGTACTGAAAAATGAGGCTGTGGCTGTCTCATACAGGACAGTGGGATCCCTGTAGGTTTTTGTTGTTTTTTTTTCCTTCTGTCCCCTTCTTGCATCTCACAGCTGCTGGGAAAATATATTCACCCATATTTGGGTAAGCAGATACTGTCAAGTCTTGACTGCCAACAAAAACCCCTTGAAGGCACGTTTACTTCTACCTGCAACACTAGGTGTGCAAGAAACAAGCCTGCCTACTGAACAAAGAGGGAAAAAAAAAAAGGTGAAAGAGTTATCAGCTGGCCAGCACCAGCAATTCTACCTGCTGAGGCAGGGGGAGTGTCATAGAGGCCTTTAAGAGGACTCAGGATTAGGCCCACCTGGAAGGTGGGAGAGCCTCTTTCTTTTTTTTTTTTTTTTTTNTTGTCACTTAACTTCTCACTGATTACAAACGGATTACAGGAAGGAAGCACTCCACCCAGTTTCTTAATTTATCATGCACCGTTGCTTAAAGGTGTCATCCGTGTCTCAACAGAAATCTTGTTTTTTCCCCTTCTTTTTAAGAAAAAGGGGAAAAAAGAAGCAGATGATCTTACTACTCATTAATTATTAATTGTATGGCAGTTACACCCAGAAAAGCTTTTGAATTTTTGCAGCCACACATTTGCTAAGAAATCCTTTCAGCAAGATACAGAAAGATTTAGTGTTATTTCTTGCAGAAAGCAAATGGCGTGTGAGAGAGAGAGAGAAGTTAGGTGGTGCATATTTCTAAAGGGCTCTGTATTACAGCTCAAATCAGAAACCTGGATCCTACTCCTATGACACAAGCATCAGTCAGTACTTTCAATCTTGTAATTATTCCTGCAGATGATCAGATAAAAAAAGTGAGGGTCAAATTGTGTTCCCAGTTCTGCTGAGGTAGGAGTAAACCCACTGCAGCTCCTGGAATGATCCCACGCTTCCTGCCATCCTCACGGGCTACAGCTTTGCTCCTTATGCCCTCGTTGCTTTTGCTTGCAAAGCTGGGCCTGCAAAATGCTCCCACTGGGGGCAGGGTCGGTACTTTGGGATGACTCAGGGAAGAACCCAGTTCACGCATGGCTCTTGGGATGCTCATGGGCACAGGGAGCCAGCTAAGAGGGAGTGCAAGGGTTGCAGCACCTCTGGACGTGCAGTGAGCACCAAGGGCAGCGGGGAGGGGGAAGAAGCAAAGAAGGAAGCAGGAAGGCTCGGGAAGCCTTTTAGGAGTGCCCAGGCAGCTGAGGAGGAGAGCTGTGCGGGGCGCTTGCTGTGGCAGGTGTCCTCTCAGCTGCAGCTTTCCAGAGGAGCAGCGGCCTCACATGCAAACCTGCTGGCTCAGATGCCCGCAGCGCTCCAGCTGCGGCGTGACTCGGGCTCCCATGGGGTGCAGCCGAGGCCCACGGAGCTGCTTTTGTGGCTGATGCTCCTTGGCAGTGGGCACGGACCCAGGGCCACACTTGGGGCAGCCAGTGAGGCTGTAAGGCCAGAGGGAAGAGAGATGCAAAGCACCAGGCTGATTTTCTGCTTTGCCGTACACTTCAGATGCTAGGGGCTACATAACATGATGGGCCATGCCTATAAACAGCTGATAAAATCACTGACACTGTTAGAAAACTTATGTACAATGTGTTAACACCGAATGTATCAACAATGCAAATACTGATTGCAAAAAGGAAACCATATTTACGTAGACAGATTAAAGCTGATCTGTGGGTCTTTTTGCCATTCAGTTTTTAACTGCAGGCTCTGTAAACTCATCTCTACTTACCCTTGACCCAGGCAACAATGGATTTTGCTCTCAGTCCAGATATTGCTTTGCTGCATGACTGAATGTTTATTGTATTGTCTTCAGTCATTTCCTTTAACAATGCAAAGGGGAAAGAAGGTTTAGAAGAATTTTTTTAAGCCCAAGAAATGTAGTCCAGCAGGGTGCAGGGCCCCTGCACTAATGTATACTTTGCATTTCTTATTCAGAGACATTCATATGCTGGAGTATTCTGATGCCAAGGAAGATCAGTTCCTTTCTTGCTGTTCACACTGGGCTGTATTTAGTGCCAATAATTGTCTCCCAAAGAAGTTGCAATCATGTTCTGGCAGACAGCAGTGTACACTCTTCTGTGGTTTTTGCAATCTGAGCTCTAAAATAGCAGTCTTTTCAGGTCCCAAATAAAACTGTAATGTGTATCTATACCAGATTAAATATATTTTCAGTTCTGCAGTTGTTCTCTCAGGAAGTTCCTGGCATATCTTCATTTCCATTGCACGTCTCAGGAATGCATCTGCAGATCTTCGTTTGTGCCTTTTGTTGAAACTCTTTGCAGCACAATAATAAACAATGGGATCAAAGCGAAGACTGTTTAATGCCAGCAAAAGCTTATATAACCCCAAACAAACTCTTCAATTTGGCAACATAGGCTAACTGGATTACTGTTATCACTGTATCAAGCACACAGCACATCACAAAACTCTTACGCAAAACAAACTTGAAAGCACTAGTGTGCTTTTTGGTTTCCCCAAATTGTGTACAAGGGGAAGTAAGAAGTTTTCAGTAAGAAGTTTTTGAATAACTGCAGTGCCATTGCTAGTGAGAGAAAGCACAAAAAGTCCTGTAAGCCAAAGCAGCATCTCTAACATAAGCAGTGTTTCTTAAGGAAAAGATAGTTCAGGGCGACAAACACATCAAAGTGAGCTGCTCTTTGCCATTCCTGTGCTGAAAAGTGCGGTGTATCTTCCTAAGTGGAAGTAAAGATTTGAAGAAGACACACACCAGAGGAGCAGTCCTGAACATCTCAAACGTTTGCAACGTTGAGTGACCAGTTCCTGGGCAGCGCCCGAGGCTGCTGCCCGTGGCCTGACCCAGAGCATCGCCTCTTTCTGCAGAAGGCACCGGCCACAGGGTGACAGAGCAGGGCCAAGGAGGAGGCTGTTTCCTGGAGATGGCAGGCAGCGCAGGTTCTCGTGCTATACAGCGAAATGCTGCTGGTCAGGTTAAGGGGAAATGTCACAGAAGGAGCCCAAGGCATCTGGCAGCTACAGGGGACCTGCCAGGAGCCTGGGCTGACAGGGATGTGAGCAAGGAGAAGGCTGGCCGGGCAGCGTGCAGCACTCGCTCTTGGGCATTTCCCCTGTTTTGTTAGCTAATGCTGGCACAGTGGTAGGATGGATTTGGTGATCTCTTCTGAAATTATCTCTTCTAGATAAGAATAGACCTTTTTTTTAAGAAAGAAGGCCAAATGGGTAAAGAATAAAACCATTTTATTTATTTTTTAAGTTTATATATTATATATATTTAAGCAGCAATTTCCCTTACATGTCAGAAACATTTTAACTTCTTTATTTTCATCTCAGTAAATAATATGCATTTTCATCCATAAATATTTTTAAGTTATTTTCTGCAGTGTTTAGTATGCCTCCCAGTTGTAATACCAATTTAGGCATTTGTACATAATGCATCAGGAAAGGATGTTCTCTTAGGTACTCTGAATAGCTGTTCCTCCAAGTAAATGTTTCCATTAACATATGTTTTTACCCCCACTCTATTATTATTCCTTGCTATTCTCTGAGTCCCACCTTCTCTTGTCACCCCAGATTCAGTCCAGCTCTTGCTAGCACGATTCTGGTTCGAAGGTGCTCTACATGTTTAGATTTCTTAAATTTAGTGGGATTTAAATCCATCCTTTTTTTTTTGATAAGGCATATTGTCCCAAATGGGGGTAAAACCCTGGTTGTTTACACAGGAAGGGATGCGCTTCATTGGTCCTGGTTTGCATCACCAGGCAGCACTGCAAGGTGCCTTTTCCCCTCTCTCCCACCTGTGACCAGAGCATTTGCAGCTTTGCAGCTTGCAAAATGGAGTGGTGGCAGGGGAAATCATGCAGCGCCAACACCAGCCTATTCTGGGGTCTTGCCAGTTAATGGGCTGGTGGGGAAGCACTTGCTCACACAGCTGCTAGGAATACCTTTGCAGCACCTACCTTGCTTTAGGCTAGAGGTGGGCAATCAGCCTAAAGACAGCCTCTGCTTTTAGCCCACCCATCCGCTCATTTTCAGCAAGTGGCTCAGCCTTACTGATTCCCGTCATCCCCGTGAAGATGGGGGTATCACTTCTTGCTGCTCCCCACCCCACAGCCTGCCACGACAGCGACCTGAGGAGAGGGCTGGGAGGAATTTGGAGGCTGAAACGCACCTTCCCTGTGTGAATGCAGTGAAGGTCCTGCCCTCCCTCCCTGAGTTTCCCCCCTTTGCGTTGTGTGGAGTTTGACTTTTTTGTCCCTGCTTCCACTTGCCACCTCAGAAAATCTAATTTTGCACCTGCCACGGCTCCTACTGTTGCAAAGTTAGTGAGGTGCGAAGCCAGTCTTGGGCCAGCATGAGAGGAGACAGGTAACAGTGCCTGCTGGTGACTTCTGCCATGATGCCAAGCTCCTGAAGCAATGAACACAGGTGTCCTCAATTATTTGACAGGCACCGAAATCCTCCCGCAGGCTGTATGCTGTAACATGCAAATGTGACAGGCCTGATGGCAGCAGCCAAATGCCAGCTTGAACCCCCTTCCCCCTTCACTGAAGGCAAGGGAGCGTGCCACCGAGCAGGGCTTGCAGCTCCTTGGCTGGCGGCAATTGTGGGAGCATTTACTATAGCTGCAGTAAAATACATCCATGAGTGAGCAAATGAATCTGAAGATGTTTGGAGGGAGGCCCCAGAATATTTTTGTAGCTCTAATGGAGACACTGAAAGCAGCAACAGCTACCCCAGTTGAGGTGGCCAGCCTGCTGGACCACTATGAGCCACTTCTTCAATGTCACCTGGACTCCTTTGGGAAAGCTGGATCCAGTGGCAGAGAAACAAGCCTGTTTGGCTGATTGAGAGTAAAAATTCAGTCCAAAAGCATCTGCAGCAGCATTTTTCTTGGTCTTCACTGACCAATTCAACACTGAACAAACTCCTAAGAAGCAGCTAGAAGCCAAATGAGAAAATAAAAAAAAATATATAGTTAATTTCCAGGAATTCTTTGTTTCCTATGTAGTCTGGCAGTACAGCTTTGTGAAAAGAAAAGGCCCCTGCTAGGTCCTGAAGCAAACTTTTCTCTGGGTTTGATTTCTTTTTCCCCATCTAATGTTGAAGTATCTTTAACCTTAACTTTAAGGCCTTGGCGGGAAATTTAAGGATTTTGATTTTGAACTTACGGTGGCAGCTAGACAGCAGGTAGATTTTCAAGTCTCTGAGCACATCTAAGCCTCCAGAAGATCAAAATATTTTGTGTTTCCCTGGTTCCCACAGCATGAACTAATTTGTACTGGATTTCCTTCCCTGCAGATTCCTCCTGCTCCACCTCAGATATGGGGGATATTATTCACCTTCCTTGTTACCTCCCACACACAGAGATGAGGGGCAGCCTCAGCTTTTACTGATAGGTAGTGACCTGTTTGTAATTTCTGATTCTAGAAACTTAGCTGCAGATGTGAGAGGCTGAGTGTTTAACGAGCCTGTGGCTGGGGATGATAAGGGATACTTCCTGCAGGTTTCAACTCCATCTATTGTTTTTTGTAACAATGGGGAAAAATGAAATGTGTTTTCTAAATCAGCAATTTTATGACACAGTTTGCATTCGCTAATGAGAAAGCACTAGGGAATACGAAAACTTATAAAGGAGAAAGAATTTGAGCAAACAGGATAAAAATTAAGGCTAGTACGTCAGTAATTGCAGCTCATTGATCTACATTGAATGAATTTAAATGTAATTGTTTGGTAGGCCGATTTTCTTCATCACACATGTAGAAGCCTCGATTGACACCACTTTCCTTCCCCATATGAAGGCATGCACCTTCATGAGCATGAAACCCTGAAACCTTGCTCCCACATACAGCAAGATCCCCACTGCAAAAGTCCCCAGCCCCCCTTTTGAGACGAGCTGTGCTGTCCCTTCCTTAACAGCAGCAGCTGGCACCACGAACATCCTCCTGCTCCTGCCAGAACAAGGCAGGAGCAAACAATTGCTGTCCCAGGGAAGGGAAGAGAAGCAGCAGGAGGGATGGCCAACCCGGCCCCTATTCCAAGTGCCTGCAACCCTCCTCTATTGTTGTAACTTATGCCAGGTCAGCTTCAGGAAAATCAAATTTGCTGATTTCAAAGCCTTTGCTCCTTATCCCCCTCTCCCCAGCCTCTTTCCCTTCGGCAAGCTCTGGCTGAATGCAATGCGGGGCTCTGTCTCTCAAAATACATTTTCAAACTGCTGCAGGGCACGCACTGCCGCACAGCCCCAGTGCAAAACTGAAGCCTGCCGCTCCCAGGGTAGCCGAGACTGTGACTCAGGGAGCCTGAGAGGTCTTCAAGGACCTGTCTGGCCTCTGCTTTGACAGTCCGATGCAACAGCAACTAGGGAGCGTTGACCATCACCAGGGACCTGCCGCCTCTTGGCCAAAGCCCAGACACAGGCCAGCACTGAACTGCAGACGTGCAGAAGCAGTTGCAACCCAAATACTTCCCTCAGCCTCCTCTTCACTGCCACTGTTACTTTACTTGACTCAGACTTGGCCAGTTGTACAAAATGGTCAGATGAGTGATGAACAATTTCTCTTAGGCTCAGCTATAGCTTGTAGCTACCTTCACCCTTGTCTTGTTAGCTACAATACCATTTCCTTTTCATCTTCCTCTACCCTGTCAGGCCAGATAAGTGTGAGTTTAAAGCTCAAGTGCTAATCAACTGATACTGCAACAGTTTTGTGGATAAGAATCACATTAGCTGTGTAAAAGCTGCCAACCCTTGTTGGCTAGATTTCTGTCCTTGAAGAGAGAGACATCGCCTGGAGGGCGGTCTGTCCCATCTCCCTGAAACAGATGCCCTGGAATAAAATGAAATCTCTTTCTAGAAGTGCCCATCTCTCCCCAGTTGACAAGATTAACTCAGACAGCTACATTTTAGACTTTTTAATTTACATGAGCTGAATACCATCCTTTGTGGCTTACTCCAGAAAGGCAAGTCTTAACTCATGGATATTTTAATGACTTAAAGTCATTACTGCCATTTCTGAGGATATATTCAGCATGTAGCTTCCAAAAACTGGCCTTGGTATACTCAGTATATGAAACTAAATTATTTTAGAGTGAAGCTTAGATGAAAACCTGATAACATATGAGTATAAAAGTGATTCCGATTCCCCCCCTCCCCACCCCATCTCTCATAAAGAGATATAACTATTTCATTTCTGTGGGTGTACAGGTTAGAACAACTGAAAACATGAGCCCAAGTTAATACCAGTTGGTGCAACTGATGGTCTAGCAGATTAAGTCTAGGGTATTGATAGCTATGCATACAGATCTTTCAAATTAAATGTGGCAGAATTAGAGCATGGCACTAGAAAGTAACACTGAATTTTTATTCCTTAACACTTTTACCTGGAGGTCCTACTGCTGGTCTCATGCATCTAGAAATCTTAAATATGAGAAATACTAAGACATTGTTTTAAAAATCAGATTATTTCTTAAGTACTTGTTTTATGGGTTGTCACTCACTGAGATTCGTATCTTCAAACCTTTTTCTGCAACTATGGGGATGAAAAACTTTCTCTTGAGAAAAAGAAAGGGGAAGAAGAAAGTTCAAACTATAATTAAAAGGAACCAATTAATGCAATTAAAAAAGGGTCTGAGGTGATCTGGAGTTGAACCTAAACCAGTCCCATTTATCCACAAAACATTTCCCTCCAGGAAAAAGAGAGAAATCCAACATCATCAGCTATTTCAAGTATGACCAGGTGGAAGAATCCCAGGCAGCTGCACTGACACAGAAGTAGTCACGCCGCTGCTGGTGCAAGATGGAGGTGAATCCTTCTCTGAAGTATATTGTTGCACCTGCAGCATGGAGATACTGACTGATAGCTAAATGTTTCCAGATCAACAGGAAAAGCCAAAAGGAAGGTGAGCTTTTATTAAATGTAAAATGACATTTTAAAAAGTAGTTTACAATGTCAAACTTGTGGAAACTAGGCGATAATAGCATGAAAATCACTCTCCCTCTGCACAAATGTTGTGAGAAAGCTTGCTCTTTAACTACATAACCATACTCCTCCTTTTCCCTTGTGCATCTGGCTCAGTTGGCAGGTGGCTATTGCTAGGCTACCTCAGCTTTACTTGCTTGTATGGACATAAAGGACTACTAATGTCAACCATGCATGCTGTAAAACCAGGTTTTGTTGATACCGCTCACTGAAGCAGGAGCTGGGTTTATGCACTCCCAGTCTCACAACCCCGTTTCTTTTGTATCTGCATGTTAGCCTAGCCACAGTTCTGGTTCTGTATTTATGGATAACCAGACTGGACCATTTGCAAGGGGGTGAGCCTGGAGTACACTTGACCTCACCTGTGCCTCATCCTTCTGAAACCCAGAGCAGGGAGGGACACTGGGATAAAGGTCTGGGGACTCGGCTATACGTGTGCCTGAACATGGGTTGCGGTGTGGGTGCATCTGGGCTCAAATGCAAGTCCAGCCGAGGACAAAATGGAAAAACTTGTCCAGAAATTGCCACCACACATGTAGGATTTGGAAGCTGTAGTGATGTGTAACTACCCACCATGGCTACCAGGTGGTGCCATGCAAGTGTAAGAGTTATCGTCACTGGTTTACAGCGGTACCTCCAGCAAGGACCTTGCACTCCTCCAAACTCTGTAGAAATCTGAGTTAGTCCACATATAAGCACTCTGGTTTCTAGTAGAAATCAACCCTAGGAGATAATTCTTGCAATTTTGTTGCTACCCTGTTCTTTGGAGTTGTATTCTATTTTTTCAAGAAACAATGAAACATGAAGGAAAGATCAAGAAATAAGTTATTGATACAATTCATACATTTTTTTACACTATCACCATTGACTTTTCTGTCCCTCAGTGTTGAAGAGCATGTATTCAGTCCTGAGATAAAAGTTTCAGTTGATGTTTCAGTGTTGAAAAGATTGTGCTTATCAGCAACAAGCAGGAAAACTGGTGTTACAATAATGAAAAAGTTTTGGATTTTGGTGAGCAGATACCAAGACTGACAGCACACGTCTTGGGATAGAAGTATGTGTATCTGCTGTCCTAGAGTGGGAGGTGAGCTCTGACATCCAGTAATTCTCTCTCTTCCACTTGTCCTCACAGTTACTTTAACTAGCATGCCCTTTCCCACATACATATCTTAACAACCTTTTTTAGACAGTAAGAAACTTAAAAGAAGGTTATCTTCATCCCTTGGCCTTCCATCTCCTTCCTGAACTCCCTAAGGACAGTTTACTCATCTATACTGAGCATTTGACTTCCTTTTGTCCCTTTTCCATTTGACTCATTCCTGCCAAGGCAGCTACTGTGTCTGACTTCCCCCTCTGGATAGAGCTCATCCGCAGGGCTGAGCAGCTGCAAGCAGCAGGAAAATCTGGCACTTTTGGAGGCAGGAGATGAATAACATGGTATAGGCAGAAAGTGAGAAGGGATTCTTCATACATCCCACTTTTGAGGGGCTCTTTGGGCTGTTTGGTGCTTTGATGCAAGTGAGAGGAAGAGAGTTGAAAAAAAATTGCTGAGTCCTGATAGTCTAGCCCAGATAGCTCTGAAGTACAATTCAAACAGCTTTAAAAAAATTATGTGAAAAACCTTAAATCCAAAGCAGCAATGGCCCACAATACAGTTATCCAAGTTCAGTACTGTCCAATGAACAACTTCAAAATGAGCCAGTCCTGTTTGCAAACACAAACTCCTTACAAGGAGTCAGTCCTCACGCAAGGCATCGGGATAACATGAATATAGCCATTTCGAAGCACGATCCTAAAATGCCCAGCTTAGGGGTGACAGAGTTTCCAGACGTTGGAAGCAGAACACCTGCCCCTGTCTCAGAGCTCCTGAGACACGCTTCCAGGCCTGGGGCTCAGCACAGATGGCTTGGCTTCACGTCAGAGGAGATCCTTGGATGAAGGTGCCTGAGACTTGCGGACAGAGGGGCAAGTGCCCTCATCTCAGCTAGATGGAGAGCTGCCTCAGGTTGAGCAGGGTCATAGCAAGAGAGATGCTGCTGAGTCAGTTTTGGATTCCCGAGGCTGGGGCAGTGGCACCTGCTGAAAACCCCCATTGTTCATTTCCAGGGAATTGCTGCCGAGACAGGGCAGGAAGAACACATTTAATGCCATGGCTTTGATGTATGACTGAAATGATAAGTTTCTGACCCCCAAATGGAGGGTTGTAACTGAAAGCTCATTCCCATATTACTGTTCTTGTGACAGTAATAAAGCACCTGAAACACCTCTGAAGAAAGGGACTTTTTTGCTCTGACTCAGACCAGGTGCCATAAGGCTTTTCATCTTAATGTCATGGCTTCGTGCTGATTTTATGCTGAACTTTAACCTCCTAAATACGACACAAGGCAAAAAATAGCATTTGTATTTCCTTTTGCTAGCCGTTTCTCACTAATAAGGACCATGAGTGTTTTTTCAGCTGTTTCACAAACAGATTTTGAAAAATCGAGTTTGCATCACCTGCATGAGAAGGCAGAAAAAAAAAGGAAGCATTGAATTGCAAATTATTCATCGCTTTCCTTTTCCCTTCGTTGTGTTTTAGCAATGAGGTCCTTGACTTCTACAGCTAGCTCAAAACTTGTCTATAAATTACAGCCCAGACCTTGATTTACTACCAAGTTGGTTCAACATCCAACAGTCAAAAAATTCAAGCCATCCTTATCTCTGAGCAGCTTCACTGGCACAGAATCAGTTTCAAGCTGTTTCAAGCAAGGACACATAATTTTGACAAGCTCAATGTTCAATACATTTATTTAGGGCAGGACTTATTTCCTACCATGTACATCAAAAAGGTAGTTTCCACCACACGTACATACACGTGGCAATAGAAAGCCAAGTCTATTTGCTTTCATTTAATGGCATGGCTGGGTCGCATTCTCAATCCATAAATGAAACTGGACTTATGCTGTCAACAAAGCTCTGTTTTCTCCCCATAGGATCTCACCAGAAACCAGACACTGTTAATTTCTAATTTGTTGTGCCCTGCTGAATCTAGGAAAGACACTTTAATATCTAAACCAAGTGATATGAAGCTCATTTGCATGCTCATGTCAGTAATATCATTAGCAATATTTTTAGTGCACTGAAGTATCAAGTACTGCATTGAAACTTCCTATTGAAATACAAATAAGCCCCATTGTTATCAACTAATATTTCTGCTATGGTCTAACCACTACCTGTAGAGAGAGATATTTCAAAATTATCTGCCTTTGTCCTCTCCTGAGAGCAGTAAGTCCATACCATACTACAAAAAGTCATTATCTCTGTGGCTGTATGAAGTAAATGCAAATAAGGGTGATGTTATCAACATTCAAGGCTTCTACCTGCTCCAATCTATCCTACCTCATTACAGCTGCAGACTCCTCTCTCTTCTCTACTTTGAAAGTCTTTTTTTATGTTCTGTTCTGAAAAGTTCAGCCACAGCCACAGGAGAACAGTGTTCCTCCTGAAAAAGGCTTGTGCAGAAATCAAATTTTTGTTCTAAGGAACAAAATGGTGAGCAGCAGAACAAGCCTCCTTCCAGAGATGATCAGAAAGAGTTCTGAGGTTTCTGGGAAGTTCAGGCGCTTTCAAGAGTTGGGTTTGAACTGAGTCAGAACAGAACTATACACACACAGACTTTTTTTTTTTCTTTTTTTTCCAAATTTCTCACAAACAAAAGATTCCAAGAAATGATGATGTTTCCTCAGATGAAACACACCTTGGGTGCTGCCCCTGTTCCAGGAGGTTGGTGTTTCTGAAAGTTTCATGTTTATTTGGTGCAGCAAACCCTCAAGGATTTTACTGAGTTACTGAGTATGCCCGTTGCCTGCTGCACAGACAAATACACTGAAGCCTCTGCTCCCAGCATGGTCTCCTCAGGCCATGGCCACAGTGGCCTCCGCCAGACCCTAAAACTTTTTCATGCTGCTGGCCCCAGGCTCCAGGACCCTGAAAGCCCCGGTTGGAACCCAGCAACTTTGTTGATAATGCAACGTTTCCAAGAAAACACTTCAGGTAAAACAACAGCATTTCTCAGTGATACTTGCAGGAAAAATACAGACCAGCTCTGCTGCAGAGCCCCCATTCTCCAGGGCCCCGAGCGCAGCCCTGGGCTCTGCTGCCCTTCCCTGCTCCTTGGGGTCGGCTGCCCCTGCCTGGGTAACCTGGGATCACACTGATGGGAAAGGGCCAGGGCAGACAGAGCTGGGAGTTTCACTGTGGCAGCTTTACATCTCCCATTTCCTTGGGAACTGCATTTGTTACCAGATCCTCAGCCTTGGTCCTTCCTGACCTACATCACAGTCTGCACCCAACTTTGTACCCGCTGGCCATCACCTACTGCACCCCGCGGCACTTTGCACCGGCCCCGTCAGTGGGGCCTGGCCGGGCAGTTGCAGGGCTCTGGGCTGGCCCTGGTCACCATCCCCATCCCATTCCTGCTCCCTCGCTGGGTGCTGCTGGATGGACACTGGTCAGGGAGGGCATGGCCCTGCTGGCTTCACAGCCATGCTTGGCTCCTGGCTCCCTCCCGTGGGGCAGTCCGCCCTGATAGCTCCTGTGACATCCTTACAGGAGAGTGATAGCAAAAAGGGTGCTCTTCTGCTCACTTCTCAGCTACTCTAATTGGCGTACATAGTTGGTTTTACAGGCTCCAGTAATTTCCTAAATAAAAGTCAGGGCACAAAACTGAGGAAAAAAAAATCAGAATACAGCTACTATGTGTGTGTGTGTGTGTGAAGATGCAAGCACTGGATCAAAAGAGCACAACTGAACAGAAAAGGAAGTATTTTAGGCATTTCTCATTAGGAGTTACCCTTTCAGTAGAGAAGTGCAGGTATCAGGCTTTGATGTTGAACTCCCTGGCTATGGCATCATATCAAACAGAAGTGGAGACGAAAAGCTCTAAGACTTCAGGCTCTGCTTTAATCCTTTAATGGGACTTTCTACAGAAGATACCAATTCCCTTACATAACATGTCATCCTTCTCAAAAAAGTCATATAGAAACTGGTGAAAACCACTGTGATTTTCCAGTGGCTCCCTGGGACTTATCCTAAGCTGTCAAGTAATTGCCCTGTGAGGAAAACAGTGGAGGGAAGACAGAAACCAGACTTTTTCACAGTAACTGTTCCACAGGAAAAAAACCCACCAAAAAAACCCCACTTCTGTAATAGCTTTTCTCTGTAGAAAGAACCTTTTGCCTAGTTATAATAGATTGGCTTTACCTGAAATACTTGAAAAGCTCTGTGTATTGTCAACCTGAGTATTCATAACCTCTGAATGCACTAACATCAATAACATCTTCACCAGCTTTGCACAAATGTGCAGATGCCTCTTCACAGTGTCTAAAGTCACAGATGTCTGTCCAGGATGGTGAAAGCTTTCTGCAGAAAAGTCCATTTTCTCCCCACATTTACCAGCTGGTTGCGGTGCATCAACACCAGGTCACCTTCCTCCACTCCACTGTCCCTCCAGAGTCCACACCTCACCCACCTTCCCTCACTCTCACCACACCATTTTCACTTCCCCTCTCAGGCAGCTCCTTGAATGCATGTGCATGCAGACGGACAAGAACAGTCCCTCTCCCTGCAGTAAACCCATGAAGCACAAGTAAGATAAACTGAGCAGCTATCTGACTTTTGGTTTTCGTTGTTACACAGTCCCCATCCTACTCACTTCTGCTGTCGCGGGCACCTTGCCCACATTTCACACTAGCAGGTTTTTGGAAAGGGATGCTGAGTAATACGTTTCTTTATGAAGCCTAAGTGACTTCAGAAGGCAAAATCTGACTTGGGCTCTTAAATTACATATGCAGTTGTGAAAACTTCAGCCTTTTCCTGAGATGGATATATGTTTGTAAAGTATGTGGCATCATAAAACACAAGTGGAAATATACAACTGAGGAAGAGCTAAATACATAGTTAGCTAAGTAAGTTAACTAGATCAGTAGATATAACACTGAACCCCTCTTTTCAGAAAAGAGCTGTTGCCTTAAACGGAAGTTTTTCCCACCTTTATTTAACCATGGTCAGGCCTGAATTCCAAACATTTCCAGTAACATGTGGCTTGTTGTAGTGCTCAGCTCAAAACAGTTTTACATAATTATAAAATTAATATAGCAAAATAAAAGCACATCACTTATAATCCATGGGACTTGTGGGAATTTCTAAATCAAATATTTGTCTGGGGGTTTTTACTCTTCCGGAATTTGTGTCACTGACAGACAAAGTAAAGGTAGACCAAAACCTGGATTTAGCCTTGTATAACTCAAAATATTATATAAGAAATCACAATCACAGTTTCACAAAACAAATAGGGCTGTTTGGGGTCTTATTTGTTCATATAATTTCCCTATGGCAGAATCAGTTCAATTTCTGACATAAAATGTTTGTCTAACATCTTCTTAGAAAGAATGATGGGGAGTATAATTTCCTCAGGCAATTTGATAAAGTGCCACCTTTAAATTAGAAAAAAGTGAAAATCTTCCAGATGTGACTCTTTACTCAGTCTGGAGCCTGGGACTCCTGTCTTACCCACCCTGAACATAGAGAATGAGCTCCTTCCTACATAAGCCCTCTGAACACTCCTTTTCTCCAGACTAGAAAAATTCAGTCTCTTCAAACTACAGACTGAACAAATACTACCACAAATCAAACACGCCTGTCAGTCAAACAAACAGTGAAAAGAGTTAATTCTGGTCCTAACGACTTTATAAATTCTTTATACATAAATTATTTTCTTACCTGATTTTTTAACACACATTTAATTTCTTCAGTCTTTTCTCACTGAATGCATTTCAGCTGTAGGATGCCATAAAACCACGTTATACTGTAACACCTACTTCCTCTTTTAATTTCTTTTCATCATTGACAAAGCTATTTTAGAATATTTGCTAAAAGGATACATATATTTTCCCTAATTCAAACATCTATTTTTGGAAGATGCACCCATTACTCATGGAGCACTGTATGGCTGTTTCACTCACCTTGCATCACAAATGCTGGAGTCACCGCCAGAGGTGTTTTTCCAGAATGGACATATGGTTTTGCAACGCTGACATTCCAATGTATATTCACCTTCTCTTTAAAGCAAGGAAAGCTGCAAAGAATTTCCTAAAATAGATCCAACTAGAAGATGAACACAAGTATGAGGGAAGCAATATGTTTGTCTCCATTTTACCAGCCTGATCTGTGTCATTCACCCATAAGATTAATTTTCCATAGTGGGAAAAATAGGTAATCTGTTTCAATTGTGCTACTTACTTGAGATTAGCCACATGAGGATGTCCTAAACGGTACTGAGACTCATGCTCTGCAGCTGGTCAGACAGATGTCCAGTGCAAGGTGGCTCCAATATGACACAGAGCAGTGGTCTCCAAACTTCTTAGATCATGCACTCCTAACATTAAAAAAATTTTTAGCACCTCCCCCCCAAATATGTGTGTTTATTTATAAATAAGTTATATACATGTACTACTGTATTAATATATTAGGTACATTACAAAACCTACAAAAAATAGAAATTAAAAAGGATGAGGTAAATATTAAATAAACACTATTTTAAATTGTTATATTTTTATTTGATTTATTAATGGTACAAATATATTTTCTTCCTGCACCCCAAGGGATTGTCTTGCACACTCCTTGGGGTGAGTGGACCCTGCTTTGGAGACAACTGACATAGGCATCGCATTAGGTAATGACAACAGTGGCTACAGAATCCTTAGCAGACCTCTGTTGCACCTGTAAAATCCATTCCTATGCTAAGACATTTTCCTAGAAGATAGCATTTGCATTTTTTTCCTCTTCTGTTAAACCAGAGAACTTGTCTGCCTTTGCAGTAGTGCCCCATGCCAATCACATCAGGTAAGTCTGGGATTGGGAACAGGATGTCTTCTTCAAGTTCTAGCTGGGATGCTGAAAGAAGTTACTACCTCAGCTCTTCATTTGCTCCTTAGCAGATTGATTGTTCAACATGAGTTCCTCTAAGAGAACTTAATATATTAAGCAGTAGAAGATAGCAGCAAAATAGATTGGAGTAGTAATATACATAGCTTTCACAGCATCAGTAAAAATGAAGAAAAAAATATACATCCAGCTTGGCTTTGTTCACACTAATAGGAAATAAAACAACCTGAAAGCATCAGAGGTGGGAAGATTCAGAAGTGAGAAGTAAGCTGGGGCTTTCCAAGAAGTAGAAGTCAGAAAGTGTGATGATTAAAACCAGTAGATATTCAGGGTTCTTTATTTAGAATAGAAAACTCCATGTTAGTTTTAGGTGTATTACTCCTGATAACAATTAGGAATACTTGGTAAAAATAGTGGTAGTAATAATAATTTGCCCCAATTAATACAATTCTGATTTAGTAGAAGAGGTGCTTTGCATGGAGATATGCCCCTCTCCCTTTCATTGGGCTAGTGTCGATGCTACAGTGCCCACGCCTAGCACTCCTCAAGACCCACTTTGAAGTTTAGACTCTCAGTTTAAGTTACATTCGATTTTTCCCCTATTAGGCTGTTCTCCTGTTAGTGATCTTCAAGGTGAAGCTTCAGTTTTGAATATTAATATTTGTTTTCTTGCTTGGTTATTATCAATATAAGCTAAATTTTATACTATTGCTATCTATGAATTCTTTGTGTATTGCCTGTATTTCATTACTCTTCACTTTCTTGTTTTATTGTAAGTCAGATACAGGTCTTTTCATCTGTTGCTGTGAGAGCCTAGTTACTCTAGGGCATACTGCTTGAACTCTTGTGGTTTTTAGATTATAAATGGAGGACAAGAAAGAGAGCAACACATTCTGTGTACAGAAGGCTTCCTAAAAGACACTGCTCTATACAAGCAATTTTCTTTGCTTTGGTGTAACATCAAAATTTGCAGCCAGTTTCCTGCACAGAGAAGTGGTGATGCAGAAAGAACCAGGTAAGTTTTGTCTTTCTGCTGTCAGATCTACTTTAAATTGGTGTGCAATTTAATTAAAGTGATTCTGAATTTCACAGCAGTGCAGAACCCAAAGTCACGTACAGATGCATTGACTTCAATTGCTCCACATATAGTTTAGTGCACTTTTTGTCAAGAGTTACAAATGACCTTTTGCAGCATTGGCTGCAGCAGACTAAAATACGGCATTTGCTCCCAGCTCCTGCATAGTTAAATAAATTGGGCTGTGCATGAGGGCAACAGAGGTGTAAACAAATGCTGATTTTTCCTGCCTCTGCTTGTGGTATTTAATGCCCAGCAGAGAAGCCAAACAGATAGGTGCAGCTGATAACATCTTAAATTGAGGTAGCAACTTCCGCCCGACTCTGGCTGGGGAATTAGTTACTATCTGCCCGCTGGCAGCTGGCAGCTGGGGGAAGGAGAAGGTATGGGGCAAGACTCCCCATTACCACAGATAAAATCAATTGGGTCAGCTAGGCTGGAGCTGGCTGACTGGTATTTGCCTTCTGCATGGGAGAGCGCTCACATGAACTGCTTTGCTGACAGATCAGCGGACATGGTTGTCTTGGACCAGCATCACTGAATTCAGCAGAGGATGCCTGGACCCGGTCTAAAATAAAATACCTGAAAAAGAGATGAAGCCGATGTGAAAATAATTGAAAACCACTGTGTATGCAAATGAAAACTTCCCCAAGTACTTCTTACAAGTAGCGTCACATGGACTTAGACCTCAGCATCACACAGGCTGTAGACTATCACCCACTGATTCATGCCTTCAGGTCAGTAACCGCTGACTGAACAACAGACCTTTGAGAAAGGCATTCACAACAAATTTTGCATACTGTGCAATTTAGGTGCTAAACCCAATTTCCTTTATCTTTTAAACCATCAGTTTGAACAGCAGTAAACACTGTCACATTTGTGGTGCCCACAGCCTGGACTGAAAGGTAGAGCTTGCCAGAAACCAAACAGCTGAGGTTCACAACAGTGAACAGTTGCTTCTGTGTTAAGAATATTCTGTTTTAACTAGGTTGTAAAAATGCACCCTGACAATTTTGGCTGTGGGCTTGTTTCCCTTTGGACTGAGATGGGAAATGAGCTTAGGCTTCCCACCTCACCTGGGGGAGCCTATTAATTGTGAAGGTCCTGTGATCCTCCCACTGGAATGATCCTAAGGAAAAAAGCAACTGCTTGATCCTTGGGAGAGAGAGCTTCAGCACTTGCCTCCTGCAGAGAGCTGAGCTGAAGACCCCAGATCCATAGCTGACTTCAGTTTTGACTAGTTTAGGCTTCTTCCAACTGGCTTTTTAGAAGCTCACCTAAGGTGTTTGACTCCCTCCATGCACTGTATGCAGGCGTGCCCATATGGAGCAATGACTTCACACTTAAACTTTAAGCATCACTGTGCTTAATTCATTTAGCTGGAAAGGCTTTACACAGAAGTTTTGTCAGGGAGGAAAATTCAATTTCAGTCTCTTGGACAAGCATTTCAACTATCTAATTGCTTTCTTCTGCGTACTGCTGAGAGTTACTATCAGCTGTCATGCACTTGGACTTGGCAGGCCTCGAGAGTTTATTCTTACAAGGGTGCTGCTTTACTCTCAAACTCATGTGCCATATCTCTCAACTCACTGTTTTAGTAAGAACATGCGAGAATGTCAGTGAAATACCTGCAGAGCACAAAAAGGGGGTGCTGAGCTGAGAGTCAGGGCAACTGTAAAGGTTTGCCTAAAAGCTTATACTTTTCTGCAAGCTTGTGATCAGCAGTATTTGCTTAAAAAGAGTCATGGTCCCTGATAAAATAGTTGAGATTACAGGAACAACATCCATCTTTACAAAGAAAATTGGGGTAGCCCAGGTCTGTAGGGAAGGATGATAAAAGTTGTAGATAATCACTGATGTAGAATTTAAATTCTTCAAGTCCTTTTACAATTCCATAATCCAGAATATACAAGACATATATATGTAAAATATTTAAACACATAATCAGAAGGAAAGAAACATGAAAAAATCCAGGCCTTAGCTCAATAAGCAAATGCTTTCTAAGAGGTAACAGGTGCTCTGGAACGCTAGCAAGTTTGTGAAGCCAGAGAAATATCACTGAAATCTAGTGGGGATAACAATTTATTATACCACTTATGTTTACCAGCAAATGGTAAAGTGGGCAACTGAAGCTACAGACAAAAAGTTCTTAGGATTTGCAGCTTTGCCCAGACATATTTATTTCCTACAAAGTCTTTCAAACAAAACAATCTGGCTGTTATAATGACTTCCCCTTTTTATAGGTCAAAGGATCTTGCAATCGTGACATTTTCCCTTTCTAAATCATGTCCTATGACTCATAATTAGGTCCCCTAGCACTAACCTAAATAATTTTTCCCTTCCTTTGGTGCAAAGCTTGCTTCATGTGGTTATTTCATAACAAATTGGAAGAGAGACAACAATTAGACTGTAGTGTATGTAGATGAAAATACACTGTTAAGTTAGAATTCATTACTTCTTTTGTAATTAAAATTACTCTATAAGAATCCTTTTATACTCTCCCCACTTGCAGAAAACTGTCCCTTTATCCTTCAAATGGGACTGTCATTATACCAGAGATTACTACTGCCCAAAGATATGAAATATAAGGCAACCTATAGTAACTTCCTTCTTCTGGCTCCTCTTCCCATCATACCTAATAAGATTACTGCAAACAAAATAGGGAAGTGCAGGTTAAATAGAAAACTAATGAATAAAGTTTAATTTCATTCAGTTGTTGCAGACTCACCAGTTAGGAAAAATAGCTCACCTGCAGTGATGATGGGAGTCTTGCAGCCAGAATACTGGAAACTCCCAGGATTTATGTGGGTATCTGGATATTGGCAGAATAAATAAATCATTATTTACTGACACAGAGATGATGAGTCAGATTTTTCTGTGGTGCAAGTCAAGACAAACTACAATATACCTGAAGCTGATGTCACTAGAATGGAGTTATTAGCCTTATTTCTCCTTACTTTTACATTTTCTGCCACTTCCTGATAACACATCATTTCTTACTCAGGTTAGTTTTTACAGCACTCATATCTCTCTCATAGTTCTGTCCCATGATAAAGATGGCTAGCAATTAATGATTGATAGGCTTCAATATATTACTGACTGCTGCAGGAATTGTTGCTTGGACATGCAACGGCTGATTTCTCATGCTCTGTCACACAAATCCTGCAGAAATGCCTTCATTTATTTGTCACGGGGATCAGCATTTTTTAAACGTGTTAGATATCCATTTTATTTTTCATGTTGATTATACACTTCAAAGTAAGCTGCAAAATAAAAATACGTGCCTCTGCCTAGCATCTTTCAGATCTACTCTGGTTGGTAAAGTCAGTAAGAAACAGTGCTCAGATAGGCAAGCATTTTGCCCAAAGTCACCTGAGAATCAGTTGCAAAACAAGGAACAGAAATAAAGCTGCTGCTTTAACCATAGAAATAAGCAATTTAGAAAAACCCAGGCTACAGTTTCTGTGTTTTATGGACTTGTAACAGAAAGCCGTAAGTGAAACTGAAGAGATTTGAATCAGCAACAGTAGTGCAGAAGAAATTGAAAGGAAGAGCCTTTAAAAGATCTCAGCAAAGAAACAGCTCATACAAAGGGTACCAAGGACTGCTGTACTTACATGCAATATATCCTATAATATTGTCGTTGTTTAACCCCAGCCGGCAGCTCAGCCCCACCAAGCCGCTCGCTCATTCCCCTTCGCTGGGTTGGGTGAGAGAATCAGAAGGGTAAAAGTGAGACAA
This sequence comes from Pandion haliaetus, assembly GCA_013401275.1. Lineage (NCBI taxonomy): Eukaryota > Metazoa > Chordata > Aves > Accipitriformes > Pandionidae > Pandion > Pandion haliaetus. The sequence continues at coordinate 113,651 of VYZV01023839.1, forward strand.
CTCGTGGGTTGAGATAACGATGGTTTAATAGGGAAAGCAAAAGACATGCACGCAAGCAAAGCAAAACAAGGAATTCATTCACCACTTCCCATGGGCAGGCAGGTGTTCAGTCATCTCCAGGAAAGCAGGGCTCCATCATGCCTAACAGTGACTTGGGAAGACAAACGCCATCGCTCTGAACGTCCCCCCCATCCCCCCCTTCCTTCTTCTACCCCCAGCTTTATCTGCTGATCATGACGTCATATGGTCTGGAATATCCCTTGGGTCAGTTGGGATCAGCTGTCCCGGCTGTGTCCCCTGCAACTCCTTGTGCCCCCCCAGCCTGCTCGCTGGTGGGGGGGGGTGAGAAGCAGAAAAGGCCTTGGATCTGTGTGAGCACTGCTCAGCAGTAACGAAAACATCCCTGTGTTATCAACGCTGTTTCCAGCCCAAATCCAAAACATAGCCCCATACTAGCTACTATGAAGAAAATGACCTCTATCCCAGCCAAAACCAGCACAAATATGCTTTTTAAGCACATCAGTGATAGCTTTTACACTAGATTTGGAATACGAGCTATTTTTTCCACAGCCGTCATTGAACACTGGCCACAGAAAGAAGGAATGAAATTTGAAAACACGGAAAGGAAAAGGAAGATAAGCTTTTCTTCTTGCAGAGAATTATGTTGCCTGATGTTGCAGAAAGAATACTACTACTGTTAAAAATCAAATAAAAAAAGAAAAAGAAAAACCAACCCCCAAAACAGATGATAACTACATTTTAGTCATTGAGATTTAGTAGCATGTGTAAGAACTATTTCACGTACAGAGGTTTGGTAGATTAGTACCTAAACTTTGCAGAATCATTTGCCATTTTCTGTAAATGTACTTCCATGATGCATAATGCATGGTGCCAGTGTCTTACTTTGAAATCTTTCAAAAATGCCACAAACTGACCCAGAATGAAGAGCCTGCAGTTCTTTCCTTTTGAAGTTGAGGTGGCCAATGTTAACTCAGACCTCACAGGCAGGCAGAGCCCTCACTGTCCTGTAGCACTTGAGCAGGGCCAGGTTGGGGACGGGTTCCTTCAACTGTTGAGCAATCATCAGACAAGACATAATGACAAACCAAATCTGAGATAAATCCAGGAAGTCTTCTCTCCATCCATCTATTCATCTCTGGGTGTTTCAAAGTGGTTTTGCACTCGGAGGAGGCCTGATGTCCTTCTAAAATGTGGCTGAGAAATGCTCTGTAAGATCCTGTCTGTGTGGCCACAGCATGAGATGAAAGTGTTGTAGGAAGAATCAGACGGTTCACAGCAACTTCTTGGGTGGGGTGGGAGGGTGAAGCTACCCACCTTGGTGAAACAGGATGAATTCCTGCAAGAGGTACAGATCTGCTGTGGGATCTGTCAACACACAAGCTACCAAGGACAGCTGGGATTGGGGAGAGGCTGCGAGAAACAATGCAGCATTTGAGGAGGCTGTTTGGTACAAGCACTGGAGTCACACGCCCAGATGAACCTGGCCACATCTGTCCATACTATGGGCCACCAGCAGGTCTAGCTAATTAGGTGCTGTGTCTTCCAGCAGCATCCATGTCCAGCTGCAGGTTGACCACAGTATCAATGCTTGCAGTAATCCCATGGAGATGTTCTTCCAGGCTGATGGAGGCTGTGCCAGCACAATGCTGTGCCAGATGCAGGTTACTCAACAGCCTGGTGAACTTCTACAGTGAGCTCACCCTCTGCTGTGAATGCAGTCAAGCATCCCAGAAAAGAGAGAAGGGTTGCACATAGGAGGTGTGCCTCAATCCAAGTTGTCCTTCATGACAAGGCATTTAGCTTGCCATTCTGTATGTGAAAGTGAAGTGTGAAAAAGAGGAGACCCAGCAGGCAAGGTGGAGGCAGGGAGAGGCACTTCCCCCTTTCCTCACAACCCAGGTTCTGGCAGATGGTCAGCATCACTGTAGATCCTTCTTCTTTGAGAAGATGCCACCACTCCTCATCAGCAGCTTTGACCACCACATAGTTACACCGGCACTTTAGAAAACTGCTGAATCCTGCTTTAACTTACCTCTTATGTGGAATCACCTATATGTGGGAAATATATCAAAGATCCTAAAAAGAGCTGAAGACACGGTAGTCTATGAATTTGTTATCAGAAATAAGCATTTAGCAGAAGTCATTACTTCATGCTGTTCTCAATAAGTTGAAGGCTCAGAAGACATCTTCAGCTCACAATTTTCATCCAGTTCTCTGTAAAGCTTGAATAGAAGATTATCAGCAGTTGTGAAATTCACCAAATGCCCACATTTTCCATCACAGCTTATTTTGCAAACACTTACCAGAATCTTTATTTATCTTAAACACAAGGCTTGAGCCAGCTGTCAAGGAACAGCAAGATTAGGGTTCCTCCATGAAGCAAGAGGAACCACAGGTATCTGCAGTGCTGATGGGGCAGCACCTTCACCCGTCAGGGCACTGTCACACAGTGCCCAAGCAGGGCCAGGCTAGTGACAGGAACAGGCTCCTCTGACTGCCTGGTGATCATCATAGAGGATGAGGTGCCAAGTCCAGTCCAAGGTCAATCCAGGAATCCAGTCAGCAAGTCAGGACTACCTACACCATGGCTCAGAGCATGCCCTTGGGAAGAGGGTCCACCAGTGGGGTACACCAGTGATGCTGGTCAGGGAAGTTAAGGCCTGCTGGCACACTCCAGGCTCTTGAAAAAGACCATCTGAATTTTGTAATTTCCTGTGTAAGGCTTTTTGCTTGATGGTCAATGCTGCATCACATTTCTTTAGTCTTCACAGCAGCCTTTTGTATAGACAGCATTGCTGATGGCTCCTCATGAGAAAATACAACTATTACACAGACCAAAAAATGTGCAAGAAGCTTTGCCCTAAATTGAATCTCCCAGCTCTCTTATAAACCTTGACTGAGTTTATCCTAACGCCTGTAAATTCCTTACAGAGACAACTCGCACAGAGACTGACACTTGCACATATCATAAATCCTGATTCTCCTCCTGCAAAGTAGGTGAGAATGTTGTAGCTGCCTTCCCCAAAAGTCTGCATGGTCTCAGTGCACGTAGCCTCAGTTATCACTTATTTAATGGGAAGACCTGGAACAGGAAGGTACATGAGGATCTTTGCAAGTTCTCATATCCTGGTGGCAGACTGAACTTTCATGCGAATTTGAGCATGGTCCAGTGTAGATCCATACTTCCAGCATTGCATTTACCAGCCTGCTCTGGCAGCTGCTAAATCAAAGGAAGTGAAGATAGAAAATTGTATCAAATAGCTATCACGGGATAAATGTCCTGAATTAACCCACAATTAGAAGACTGCTGCTGAAACAAATGGTCTTAACTCAATCCAGGAGTGTGATGGAGGCTTTTCAGGCATAGGCAATTTAGGCTGCCTGATATCCACTGAGATGTGTTCAAGCAACTGTACCTGAGTATCTGCTCGTTTGCGGCAAGTTCAACAGCCTAATCTTTTGGGGAGCTTTCAGTCTCTGGCTGGAAGTTGATTGCTGTCCAATATTAGCCATATGTGGTACCTACATAACTTAAAAGTTTCATTCTGACTACCAAGGCTTTTTTAATACCTAAACACTTCAGAAGTGGTCTCTCTACATACTGATGTATCTGGAGAGAGAAGGGTGGAGAGTATTTACAGATTAATCCTAGGGTGGCTTGTCATCCCCTAGCACAGAATCACCAGAACACCTGAGGGCTTTCCCTACACAAACTTCTGTGTGTCTGCTGGCTGCAGAGGGAGCTTAGGGGGGAATCAGTTTGCATAGTATAGTTCGTATACATAAGTGTGTGTGTGTATATATAGCTAGATATATAGAGATAGATACAGAAGAGTATACATATTATGGGCCAGAAACAAGCGTTGCTAAAACTTTGGCAGTGGTTTGGGCCCCCTGATGACTATTTCAGCTGTCTTATTCTGCATCTTAGTATAAACCCATTACCTGTTCAACAGAAATGACTATAAGACATTTTTTAAGATGTAAAGCTTAAAATGAATGAGCCCTGGAAGCACATTCTGAGACATATTGACAGTATCTGTCAGCATGAAAAGAGCAGTGTTATGAGCAAATCAAATGTGTTCTGGCTTGGTCATATTCCCTTTGTTTAGCTCTTCAGATTTCACAGTCAGACCCTGGAAAATGAGGAAGAAGGACTGCCAGGAGCAAAAAGCAGTAGTAACAAAAATTCAGCACAGCATTCTGCCACTGATTCCCCTGACTTCTACGATGTCTATGTTGGGAAGCAAAGCTGGACTACAGGCATTGCTGCTGAAACATAGAATCGACTTATACTTATGCCTAAATCTACCAAAATATCTCTGGTCTTTCTGGATTAGGTGAAACGTAAGTGGGGAGGGCAGGCTGAACCTACAGAGGGGATCTTGTCTGTTTAAAAGCTCTTCAGAAATTCATAGTTCTACAGTTGTAATAATGCAGTTTCACTTCTTTTAAAAAGTCTTTGGGGTGTCAACAGTTGCACTAGTACTGCATCTTGTGGAATTCTTCCCTTTGTCAAAAGAGAAATATATTACTGAGGAAGGTTACCGGTATTAACCCGTTGCTCTTCTCTGCTTCAGAAATAGATGAAGAGATAGCCCAACAGCTCCTGCACTTCACTCCCTAAATTGCTAATAATAATTCTGGATTTAAAAAGTGTACATAAAAACATGAGATGCTTTTATGATTGGTATCAATCTGTAACATGTAATATTGTGGAGGAAATACTTCTTTTTCAAGTGTTAATTTGAATCACATTCAAATATTTCCCCCCTAAACAGTTAATGGAAAAGTAGAAAAAACCCTGACCTTTTAGATTTAGACTTATTTTAAGTGATAGCTCTGTGAAAGCATCTCATGGGTGCCTGTATAAAAAATGAAATAAACAGTAATGCATCTGACAGCATGGTACTACAACTATTTAAAACATACATCTTGCTAGCAAGCATAGTGCAATGTGTCTTTGCAACTTAAATCTAATTTTTTTTTTAATAGGTCACAGCACACTATCGTTTGACCAGACAGTTCATAAACCAGTACCACTACACATGCTAATTCCTCCTTAGTGAAAGCAAAAAGCAGATATTTAGCCACTAATGATTAGTGTAAAATCGATGGCAGTGGGCACAGTGCACCAAGATAAATTAGTAGAAAGAGCCTGCTCTGCATTGCGTGCTCCTAATCTGTGCTAACGAGACCAGTTCTCTGCCATAATGATGAGTTAGGGAGAGTGAAACTGTCCCTGTATATTGTCATATTCTATCGCTTTAAACAGAATACAACAATTAGGCCTGTGGAGAACCAGCCACAGAAGTGATGATTAATTCCAGCTAATTGAAACTGCCCCGCATCAGCACGTGTATTACTTCTAATGTTATGTATTCTTTCCGAGGCAGACAATCCGTCATACTCACACACTTCACTGACACACAGCATTCAGTTAGATAAAAAACCCACTTCAGGGATTAATTTTGCTTTATGGGGAGAGGCTATTTAGAGTCTGAAAACATTGTAATGGCTCTTCAACAGTTATGCAATCTCTTCATCCAAGAGATTCTTCTGTGCTGCTGCCTCCACCTCCGAATACCATTCATAAACTGACTGCAGAGTGAATCACTTTGTTTTCCCTCAGTGTGAGAGACAATAAAGAGATGTCCCCTGTTCAGTGACAACAGAAAACAGAAATCACATTGAAAGTAACCACAGGGTGCAATGTACACTGTTTCTAAAAAGATATGTACTAGGAGTATTTCTGGATATTATAGAGTAGAAAAGATTTAGGTAAGCACAGGAGATAATTCATTCTCCAACAGAAACAGCTAAGTTTTAAACCAAAAAGAAGTTTTCTTCTTCTTTGGTATGTTTTGGAGAGGAAGGATGATGGAAGAAAAGGAAATGGAATTATACTGGGGTTTTTTATTTTATGTAAACACCCATGTAACATCTTGCATGCATTACTGCAAATGACCATTAAGGTCAAGAAAATGGTGCGTTTCAGGAAGAGCAGAAGAAGTACACAGTTAAGACCACGCATAGGTGGGAGAATTATATCCTCTTTCAAGAAAGGAAGAATGGTCTGTATTCTGGCATGAATACAAAACCTAGTATCTGCTGTTTATAGCCTATTTTAATTGTGTTTATGAATAGATCTATTATACATATATAAATAACAAGCACTCCCTCTAGTGAACTTTTGTGGGATTCAGTGTTGTAACTACTGAAGGTACAGATGAGAAAGTTTATAGGCAGAAGTGGTACCTTCTACTAGACTATCCGTTGAAGTCAGAAAACCGGTGCAAGCTTTTAGACATGCTAGATGGCTTTTAAGGTCGGTAGCGCAATGTATTTGTCAGAGTTGGGGAGAGACAATGTCTTACAGTAAAAACCAGATTAACATACCCTGCTGCACTTGGATACTGTCCCTTACTGATGTTTACTTTGCCTGTTCAACCTTCCTCTTCCTGGTAGGTGTGATGCCCTTGCTTTACTGACCTTCGCTTCAGACTCTGAAACCCAAAGGGAGACATTTCATTTACTCATTTAGGTATCTCACGACACTGAAAAAATAATAATAAAAATGACACATCTGCCCAACCCAAAGGACTGCACTTGAGCAGAGACACTCTTTACCCTTGCCACGCTGCAGTATTGCAGGTTGATTGCATCTTTTAAAAGTTACATAATCACCACTTCTTCTTGTCTGTATGTTTTACAATATTATTAAATGTAACACTTGCAACAGTTCTTTTGAGTAGATCAGAAAAATAGTCTCTGAAAGCTGTCACGACTGTGGCTGATGTCACAGCATGGGTAACCTCAATTTTGGCATTTTGTAACTTTTCAGAGCATTGATTTACTCTTTTAGTTCAAAAACCAGAATATTTATTTCTTGCACAGTCTTGGAGGGTGGGGCTGTCACTATGCACAGGATTCAAAATCTTTGCCACATGCAGCGTCTCACTGCACTGCTACTGAAACTCTCTGGAAGGTACCTAGATCTGCTTTGTGCACTCCCAAGTGCAAGTTTGTAGGAGAAGGTGTGGCATACTATGCAGGGGCTCTCAGACTATAAAGCATGAACTATTTCAAACTGTTGTATGGTAGCAGTAGTTCCCAATTCTGCCTTTACACTAGTACTTAACTAAACCATAAAAGAAACAGAGTAGGACCAGCAGTTACCAGCATCCGTGATGTGAATTAGCACCTCTGCACAACAGCTATGGACTCACTGCAGCTGCTGGATTGATGGTCACCTCCTGTGCTGGGTGTTTTCATTGATGCTTCAAAGTCGTTATTTCCACATGGTGGTTAGCACCAGCATGCTGCTGAAGGTTACTGCAGTCCCGGTTTCTCAAGTGGTGGGAGTTTATCCAAGGTGGGACCTGGATCCAAGGTTTTTAAATGCTGGAGCAGGGGCAGGAAGGTGCTGTAGTGGGTGAGTCACTGGAGAGGGCAGGAGGTTGGCAGCAGCAGCAGGAACAGCTTGTGGGCTAGGGATGAGCAGCAGGAAATTAAGAGAGGTAGATGGGGGCATGCAACTACAGGCCCAGTGTTGAAACTGGGGATCTCTGAGAACGTGGGAGCACATGTCTGGAGGGTGATGGTGCAGGGAACGGAGACAGGCCTTCTCCTGTGCGTATGTGGCAAATTCTGCATCCTTCACTTGCAGTGAACCCAAGTATGAAGAATCCGCTGATGGTAAAGCTACAGTGAGATGCTCTGATGTGTTATCTACAAAACAGTGTAAGACCATTTAACAACTGTACTTGAGGATCTGCTGGCCTATTAAAATACTTTGCCTCATTTGTACAGTGAATAAAGCAGACATAAAAGGTGAATAAGCGGACAAAATGGACAACTGCCTTCTGTGCCCACCACTGCAACTTAATCCCCTTTTTTTCAGTGCTATAAACTGAGGACCACTGCAGGATGAGAGCATATTCAAGAGATGTGCTTATGTATGCCTTAAATATTTACTGGTGAACATTTATGTAAAGACACATCAATACTTTCCATATTTCTGTTTCTTCTCCCCATGCAGATGGGGAGAAGAAAGGGAAATCTTTTCCCATTCAGATGCCATTTGATTAAACAATTCCTGGATATTGAGAACACCATGAATATCATCCAGTTAAAGACTCAGACCTCAGAATTCAGGTGTCTGCAGGCAGATAGCTACTTGTAAGCTAGAAACAGGATTCAGCTTCCTGTCATAGGGACTTAAAGTCTATCGGGATGCTCTAGGGTATTGGAGATGTCAGCTAAGGTGCAGTAGTTTCAACCCGGGATTTGAGAAGACTCACACGGTCCTCAAGCAGCAGCTGAAAGCCAAGCGGGACCCAGACCCCACAGGCCCTAAGATGACACTTAAGGCTTAGTTCAGTTGTCCCACTCACATGCCTACTGCCATTTGGGACGCGGTAGGGTATCCAGCAGAACCTCTAGTTGACGGTGTTAGTCAGGTTTCCTGTAGGTCATGTGGCACAATGTTTACGCAACTGAATTGTGTCTTGTTGATTTCTGCCTTTTATTTCATCAATAGTTTGGGGCTCCAATGGGCACAAACCACTGGAAATGTGCGGTCAGCAGCAAGGTGAAGGCTATCTTCCTTGGTTGTTGGTGACCTCGGACACCCCAGCGCTGTTCTCCGCTCGGCAGGCTGGGCTTTGGCAGGGTCTCCGTGCCCCACGCTGTTAGAAGGAAACGGTGAAAATTACCTGACAGGGAAACACACCTGTTCACACGTAACGGGTGTGCGCAAGCTAACCACACTGTACAGTGTATGTCCTTGTGGACAAGAAGGAAACAGGAAACCGCCTCCCACCGAACACCAGCCGCCATTTTGCTCCCCCTCTCCCGCCCCGCCGCCAGGTGCCGCTGTCGCGCCGCTGCCATAGAGAGGGCTACCATAGAGAGCGCGCCCGCCCCCTTGCCGGCTGGGGAGCGTTGCGCCAGGCGGAAGCGGAAGCGGCTCCGGCTGCGCGCGGTGGGCAGGGTCTGGTACGGGCCGGGGCAGGGGGCGGCGGTGGCGGACGCGGGGCCGGCGGCCATTGCCTGTGGGGCCGATCCACCTCGCCGGCTGCGGGTGAGGCGGGCGCCGGCAGGATCCTTCTGGGGGTGGGGGGAGGCTGGCGGGGCGCCGCTGGTCTCCGGCGGCCGGGAAACGCGTAGGTGAGCCGGTGGCGGAGGGTGCGGGTAACTCTGCTCGGCCCGGTCCGGCCCGCCGGCGTCGGGGGGGGGCGGGAGGCTTCTTCCCCGGGTCTCGCCCCGCCGCCCGGGCTCCTCCCGTCGGGGACGGCTGCCGGCCTTCCCGCGGGCGGGTTGTGCGGCCGGTGGTGATCGGCGGCTCCGGTGTGGCTGACGACGGCGCTCCCCCACCTTGTACTGCTGAGGCTGTTCCGTGCTGCTCGGAGGGAGGGCGTGTGGGGGCTTCAGGCTGTTAAATAAAGGGGACGTTTTTCTGTCGTTGCAGGCACCTTCCAAGTCTTTCTGCTGGAGAGCACGGGATCCGCCTCGGCGCTAGCCTGCTGGGGTGTACTGGTTGTTAAGTAGACTTCAAAATGGTGTGACATTCCTGCGCCAGTCCCCTCCTTCCTGAGAAAGGGTAGCTGCTTTCTGAGCCATCACATACCAACTTCATGTATTCCTAAGATTGTCATCAGCTGCTTGGGTTTTTTTCCGAGGCCTTGCTGAGGTTTAATTATTTTTAGGCTCTAGTGGTTATAAAGTAATTTAAGATGTTTGTACTGCTTGGTTTTAACTCTCTAATTGACTCTTGTGTTAAGAGACATTGTTTTAACTTGGGAATGGTTAAATGGCCAAAGAATTCAATTATTTACGGATAAGGGCTATTTTATTTGACTATTATTGGCCTGCAACTTAAACTTGCATCTTTTATTTTTTTTATCCTATGCTTTTTCTGTGTTATGGCTGCTGCAACAATAGTTCATGATACATCAGAAGCTGTAGAGCTCTGTGCTCCCTGTGGGTTATACCTTAAACCCATTACAAAAATGACCATCAGTGTGGCACTTCCTCAGCTGAAACAACCGGGAAAATCCATTTCGAACTGGGAGGTGATGGAAAGATTGAAAGGGATGGTGCAAACTCATCAGTTTTCCACTCTGCGGATTTCTAAAAGCACAATGGATTTCATCCGGTTTGAAGGAGAGGTTGAAAACAAAAGTTTGGTTAAATCTTTTCTGGCATGCCTTGATGGCAAAACAATAAAGCTGAGTGGCTTCTCTGACATTTTGAAAGTCCGTGCTGCGGAATATAAGATTGACTTTCCTACCAGACATGACTGGGACTCGTTTTTCCGTGATGCAAAAGATATGAATGAAACTTTGCCAGGTGAAAGGCCAGATACTATCCACTTAGAGGGCTTACCTTGTAAGTGGTTTGCAGCAAAGGAGTCTGGCTCGGAAAAGCCAAGTGAAGAAATCCTTATAAAAGTGTTCAAGAAATTTGGAGAAATACGTAATGTGGACATACCTATGCTGGACCCTTACAGGGAAGAAATGACTGGCAGAAATTTTCACACTTTCAGTTTTGGAGGCCATTTAAATTTTGAAGCTTATGTTCAATATCGAGAGTATGCGGGTTTCATCAAGGCCATGAATGCCCTGCGAGGGATGAAGCTGATGTATAAAGGCGATGATGGCAAAGCAGTGGCTTGCAACATAAAGGTGAGAAATTGCAGGCTTTTTTTATGGGAACCCATATGAAAGACCAAGTACAACCAATTGTCATTTCACTAGTACTTAAAACCTACGTATCTAGGTTTTAAGCTGACAACAGGTGACATTAACAGCACTAATGTAGTTTTACGGAACAGCCATAATAGAATTTTTAAAGGAAAATGATGGAAGAAAAATGTGGTGTTAGACTACATGAACAAAGTGAGTGGGGTTTTGCTTTTTTCTTGACAAGACAGTTCTAGAAATGAGAATTGCTTGGTGGAAGGACCAAGTATACGAGCGTGACCTGCTAAATAGAAAGTCATATGTATTTATAAATCTTGTCATTTCATGTAAATTTCTAATTCTGAACAAGTTCAGACATATTTCACCAGAAGGCTGATTTTAAAGTGCGTTGTTCTCTCTTGTGTCCACTACACATAGAAATTTTTGGGGAGAATTTGACAGCCTCTGTATTTGGTCCCTGCATTGATGACATCTATCAGACAAGTGTCAGAACTGTGAAGTTTAATAGCATGTGACCTGTATGGTCTGGGGAATACACAGTTAATCATTAGTGTACTTCACATGCAGAAAGGTCCTACAGAAATGTAAACGATAATGTTAACCTGTAGCACAGTTTCCTCTGAATGCAGGATGCTGAATTCATAATATTTACATACTGAGTTTTCCAGATCTTTTTTTCTGTAACCTCATTGTCTTAGAAAATACAGGTATGACAGGAGAGAAGTCAAGTCTGTTCAGATGTAGTATCCATGAAAGCGTGGCCTGAAGAAAACTTGCTCTGGTGTGTTTGGAGGTGGTCTGTGCATTTATATATTGGTTGAGTGAAATGTTTGCAGATGTATTTCAGTATGCTGAACAGTCATTCATCAAATCAGAAAGTGTAGTTCGGGAAAAAGCTTCAGTATTCGTTTGTGTAATGTGGGGACATGCAAATGTTTTTCAAGTTCTAGTTGAGTCAGTATAGGTAAAACACTGTAATTTTTTATCTTGTTACCAAAGTGTGTCAGCTGGAGCATAGAAACTGCTTGTACCTTGACCCTCAAGGTTTTCAAGGGGATGTGAAATGCAAACTGTCACTTACATGCAGGGATAAGGGTTCCCAAATTTAGTTTGGCCATGCAAGAGGTATCATGCCTTCCTGGCAGCTGCCTTGGGGATTGATAGGGAGAGAGGACTGTGTTTGCAACTGTGCTGTCAGGACAGATCTCTTTCATACAAGGTCACAATGCCTTGTCTGTTTCTACCTGTCTGTACTTTTAGCCTGTTAGCGAAATATCATTTTACACAGAGCCTGGGTGAATTAAACTGGAGCATATGTGCACTTTGTTCTCTGCCCCATGGCTCATGAGGATGGGCCTGCGGGAATGTATTACAGACCCTTGCCTGCCTGCACGCAGGTTGTATGTAGAATGGGAGATTAGGATACCAGGGGTGTGATGTCTGCTGGTGTCTTCTTCCTGGCATGCGGCTGGATATGGCCAACGTATGCTTATATGTCCTGTAAGCTGAATGTTTTTCCAGGTCTCCTTGCTCAGATGTGTGTAACTTCCTTCTCTCTTCTGTTCCCAGTCTCAGACTTGGAGCTTCAGCCCAGTATACCTCAATTTGGGAGGTTTTATATTTTTTATCGTACTTACACTGTGGTTTGGATACCTTTGTGCTAGGTTAAAATTGTTGGGGATTACATAGGTTGTCGGGGATTTTTTTTTTTTTTGTCTACTTAAAACTGTTTCAATTGTATCCTGTAAAGGTTTCTTTTGACTCGACAAAACACCTCAGTGATGCATCAATTAAGAAGCGTCAGCTTGAAAGGCAAAAGCTTCAAGAGCTTGAAAAACAGAGAGAAGAACAAAAACGTAAAGAGAAAGAAGCTGAGGAAAAACAAAAAGAGGAAGAAAGGTATTTATCACTTACTGCTCAGTTGTATTTTTTAACAATCAGGCATAACAAAACTGTAGTTGCTCCTTTATATCAGTGTCCATAGATAGAAAGTAACTGAACACAAGTTTCCTTTCAAAGTTCTACTCCTGTAGCGAAAGTGAAGCACTTAAAACTGAGTGAAAATATTGTGGTGCTTTTGAGGAAATAAGGTTCAGGGATCATGAGATTTGAAGAAGAGTTTTACTCACCCTCACCCTCTTTTTTTTTTCCCTTGAACTGTGATTTCAAGAGCTGGGAACTTACATGATGTGTAGTCATTCTAATGGAAAAATGTTCATTGTAAATGGAGAATAGAAAGTAACTCACTAGTTCTACTACTAAGTAGTAGATATTATAATATTTGATATTGTAAAGTTCTTTTGTTCTTAACATCAGTATTTTTCCAGGAAAGGCATGGGATACAAGCATATCTTAACGGCGACATTTTAAGAAAATGTATAGGGGTGCAAATGTCATAAGACAGCTCTTCAGAATATAAACACAAATGGAGCGAATTGTTTCGGAGGTTCTATGGTGTCCATTTGCCTTGATGTGTATAAAGTCTCATTGCTTAATGTTTAGATATTAAACAGTTTCTGAAACTGTAAGGTTATTTAGATTATCACTAATGCTTATGTTCTTTTCAAAATACTAAATCTGCAAAATACTTAATTTCCTAAAAATTGTGCCACAAGACACCAGATCTCAGAAACCCTCAGCCTTTTACATAAGCTACCATTTTTTCCTAATGACTGAAATAAAACCCACAAACCCCTGCACATGTTAATTGGCTTGGTAATTTTCATCTTACTATGATGTTTGACTGCCCAGCTGCCTGATGCATTGTTATTGTCTCTGGTCGAATTGTTTTTTAAAAACTAAATTTTTGTTGTAGCCATGTTTTATGTTTGGATTCCAACTTGATCATCAGCCTGTCAATATTTAAAAATGTTTGCTGTCACAACTAATGGTTAAAATGTTCACTGTTTTCTACTTCTGTTTTCCAGTAATCAACGAGACTTACTTAGAAAAAAATTTACTCAAAAGTGCAAAACATATTTTTACATAGAGCAGGAGTCTAAAATTGTACCTGCCCTAGATAAGGTAAAAATATTGATCTCTATTTTAGGAAGCAGAGAGAGCTTGAAGAATATGAGAGAGAGAGAAAAAGAGAAGAAAAGTTGCGCAAGAGAGAACAGAAACAGAAAGATCGTGAAGTTCGACGGAACAAAAAACAACTTGAAAAGCTTCAAGCTGAAGAACAGAAAAAACTGCAAGAGAAGATAAAGTTAGAAGAAAGGAAGCTCCTGTTAGCTCAGAGAAATCTTCAGTCCATTAGACTAATTGCAGAACTGCTAAGCAGGGCAAAGGTAACTTCAATATTTATTTCAGAAGCTAATGAAGAACCCAGAAGAGCAAAGCCTTTTACTGACTTGAGAGGGGGTGGGGAGCAGTGTTCATTAAACAATAGACTTAATACCTCTCCAGATGCTATTCCTTAGACAAAAAAAGAGTGAACTTGAACCTGTAGTCCTGAATAGCATTTTTTTACCTGTAAACTAATTGGCAGGCTTGCTCTTAAGTCCAGTAAAAGAACATGTAAGCATGATAAAGTGAACTAAATACAGAGGTTAAGGTGCAAGACTCCTTATTTCTAATTCCAGTTTTGATGCTGTTTCCTATTTGGCTTTCAGCAGTTCTGTTAACTGTTCTTTGCAGTTTCAGAGAATGGGCTTTCATTATTTGATGTTTGAAAATGTGCAGAGTGATTTTTGTTTAGGAAAAGTACTGTCAGCTAAGGTTTCAAATGTTAGATCCTCTCTCTAACAGTATTGTTACTTTTCACTGGAACAGGATGTCATTTGCTTAAGACTTGGATAAAGTCATGTTAGGGTGTAATGTAATGTATGTTAAGTCTTTTCTGTAGAAATGAAAAACTGTGTGGCAAAGCACAGGTTTTTTTTCCTTGGTGCCTGTACCTCAGGAGTGGTTTTGAACTCATACAGTGCTATGTGGTCAGTTACATGTGAGGAGAAGGGAGAAATACTTCTTGCAGGCTTTCTAACTTTGCAGCTGTTCAATAGAAGGGTTGTCTGATAAAACAGAGCAATGTGTTTCTTTCACTCCCAGAATTTTGAGGTCTACACTAAGCCGTTTGTCTGGGTCAGAATAAAAAAAAAGAAGTTTGAACCTTCTTTTTCAGTATCACAAGTTTCTAAAATGGTTGACAAAATGAGAATCAGTTTCTACGTAATACAGGTGTGTTTATTTGCTCTTTTCTTATGGACTCATTGTAAAGTCATCTACGAACCACAAAGAGAAATTAATGTTTTGAAATTTGATTGAAGCCTTCAAGTGTTGACCCTGATAAATGTATTTTAATACTTCAAATTTCACGTTTTTCTAGCTTATGTGTTAACGCTCATCATATTAAGGAGCGATAAAGACCAAGCTTTGGTTTTGCCTTGTGAAACAGTTAGGAGAAATTAACACTCAGAAGAGTTTGTGGACTAATACTAATGTTTCCCTTTACAACAGTTGTGTGTTAGTGGGGGTTTTTGTTTGGTTGGTTTTGATTTTTTTTTTTTTTTTTTCCCTTTTAAGAGGGAAACAGCTGTTATATTTTGGGATGATTAACTTCTGTTTGTTAGATTTTATTTTCTTGCCATATTGCTGCTTTTGTGTTATGGTATAACTTGGAAGCATGAGCAGGTCTATAAATGTTTTTTGTTTACTCTTACATTCCCTTTGACTATCTTTCAGACAGTAAAGCTTTTGGAGCAAGAACATAATGAAGAAAAGATTCGTCTTCAGCAGCTAGAGGAGAGACGAAGGCTCCAGGAGGCTGAGCTCAAACGTGTGGAAGAAGAAAAAGAGAGAGCACTAGGGTTGCAGAGAAAAGAAAAAGAACTGAGGGAGAAACTCCTGAACAATCTTCTGAGCAAGAAAATGGATGCAATTAATCAAAACAAAGAAGAAACCGAAGCATCTCAGTCTGACGTGCCGAAAACCCCTAGTGGTGTTCCACACACTGTGTCATCCAGCTGCATTACTTCTACCTCAGGACAGGCTGTTACAGGCAAGCTGGCTCCCGGCTCTCAAAGAGAAGTAGCATCCCCTGAGAATGTAAATGCTCAATGCAAGTACTTGAATGGCAACATTCATGACAAAGTTCATGTCAAAGAAGGTCAGAAACTTCATATGACAAACTCTGAGAGGTGTTCTGAGAAAAGAAGTTCAGGGGTACTCTCATGTGTTCCCACCAATAACCAGCAGCAGCAGAAGAGCCTCTCTAGCTACGACCAGAATACCTGCAGGAAGGACTCACACTGTGAGCAGGGCAAGCGTAGCACAGAGCCAAGGAGAAGAAAGAGCCGTTCATGTAGCAGTATAAACACTGATGAGAGTAAGGGTAAACGAGAGAGGAGCAGACACAGAAGAGATGTGAGTTATCAGGATGAAAAGCGCAGGAAAGAAAGGAGATATAGACACTCTAGCAGAAGTTACAGTCCTCGACGAAGCCATAGTCCTCGTCGAAGAAGCGTAAGCCCCAGACGTTCACGTTACAGAAGAACTCGCAGTAGTGAACGTAAACGAGACAGAAGAGAAAGAAGTCATAGTCGCAGAAGCATGAGCAGGAGACGAAGGCACCGGAGGAGATCACTGAGTAAGCAAAGGAGTACTTGGAGTGGGTAGTGGAGGCCTTGGCTCCTTGGAAAGGCTGTGGTTGGACAAAAGGGCCAGAGAGTTGTAAACGAGACCTCATCGGTGTGACTGCTATAGCAAACACATTTGTTTCAACCAACGCTTAACTTGCATCTAGTCCCTGAAATCAAGAAAATAGCTGCCTGATTTTTTTGACGTTCCTTTGTGTTTGTCTCTTTCTAGGTTTCTACTACAATGTAGGTATAACCCACCTGTGCTTGTGCTTGAGTTCTTACAGTGCTAAAAGCCAACCTATTTTGTTGATTTTCAGTTTTCTAAACCTTAATTTTAGTCGATTTAGTTTTTATCTCTGTATCACCAAATTTGGCTTGAGAAGTACATGGGTGCCAGTTGTAGGAACTCCGGACATGACAAGCTATTACATACAGATTTGATTTAAAATGCTTTCTGGTGCATTCAATGAAATCACACTTAAAGTAGAGTTTTTGCTGATTGAGATGTGTGGCAGGACTTTCATATAGTTCTTAAAACTGACTATAAAGATACAGAGGATATCTTTTAAACTGCTATGATTCCTTCTAATGTCTGTATGGTGCCAAACTTTGTGGCCCAAATTATTCTGGCATGTAGTGCCATTTGCATAATACTACTTTCCATGTAAGAGAGGCACACTGACGTAGGAAGTAAGAAGCAGTGGTAAAATGGTTGAGGAGTTGGTCTGTTATTTTGTTGACATATTTGGCTTTGTAATTACTTCAGGTGGCATAGAGCCACTTGAAGCATTTTTTCAGGTACATACAGAGCTAGCCATTGTCTTTTGAAAAAGGGGCCTTCTTGCTAAATTATTTTTACTTGTGGTGTTGGAAAGTAAGGCTGCAGTGTCTCTTGTTAAATCCATTTAAGAATACTTTTGCTTCTAAAATGCAGCTCAGGAATATTAAAAGCTATAACATTACAGTGAAAGAGTTTATTTTGCCTTTTTATGGTAAAATTAAAAAGAAAACTGTTTTCAGTGAACCGAAGTTGCTGTTTTCATATGTCAGTATATTAAAATCTGCAGAAGTGTTGTATGAGAACCCATTTGTTGGAAAAAATCACTCAACACATTGAATAATGAAGCTCAGCCACTCTTGATGGTCCTGTTACATACAGCTGTGTCAACTGTTAATTCAGCAGGACGTGTGCTCTTTATCTACAGCCTTCAGATGCCATTTTCCTCACACTGATGCATCAAATCAAAGTGCATCCATTTCCTGGAGGGCCTGTGAAGCACATTGGTACTGCAGCTCAGATGGATCCCTGGTTGGCTGAGTTTGTCTACATTGCTTTCAATGAATCTGGGGTTTGTTTCTTACTAGACCATGCTGCTGAAATCTTTGTAGTTACTAGAGGTGGAAGAAAAAGGTAGACATTCTTTCATATTCCTGGCAATTCATGTTTTCAATGATCTCCAATTAATTATGTTACTTGTCAAGTTTTTACGACTTCTCTTGCGAGTTTCACCACTGTCTTGGGAGCTGAGAGCTAGGCTGATTTATCTAATCACCTCAACACCACCAGTCTCTTGAATTCTGAGCAGTTGCTTTCTGTGGAGAGTTCATTTTTCTGCTGTCTTTGTTAAAATGTTAAAAGCCTATCTACCTGAAGACGAGTTCATCGTTACTAAAGATTTAGCTAAAATCAAATCTAATGTTGGTTGCGAGTATTTGATAAGGCTGGTGGGATGCCTGTTTCTAAACGCATGCAATTCCGCTTAGCCTGCTCTTAAATACTGACATACTGTCCATGGTAACACCACTTTTTAAAAAAAAAAAAAAGTGTATTCTGCCTGCAGTTCTGTGAGAAGTTTAAAAAATGGCTGTCAGCACCAATGTCTTTTGAGTTCAGGATTAGATTCTTACTAGTATCTCTGCAGTATATTTCTACTGTGGATTTCCACTGGGATTGATATGTTGGGTGGGGGTCTTGATGATGTACTATGTAAGTAATTGGGGGGATGCTAGTTTATAATGCTACTTTCAGGAAGTCATCAAGCTATGAACGCAGTGTCATCGCCAAGAGTGGAAGCAGTTAAAGCAGTGGCAGTCACCAAAAAGTGTTGGAGTCATACTAGAAGAATCCGACAGATACTGTTAGGTGGTATGAAAAAAGACTGTGCTTGATAGGGTTGTTTTCTCCGGAGAAGGCACCAAGAGCAGGTTTCATATCCCACCCTGAAATTACTAAATTCCATAAGCTCCCCTGATGCTTAGGGCAATTTCTGAGGCCAGAGAAGATAATTGTTGGCAGGATGTTCAGCTGTCAGGCTTTGATAATTGGTGAGCTTAACACACCTATCCAGCACTGGCTTAATACAATGTCCTAAAAGTGCAGTAACGTAAAGTAACTCAGTTGTTCATAGTGCTTGTATTTCCTCTTTTCACAGCAGCTTCAGGAAGAAAAGCCTGAAAGCGCTTTGATGCTACTTGCAAATGCTTACTTACCAAAATGCAGAGGAAAAGTCCTAAACCAAATCAAAACCTCTTAAAACTCTGAGTACCTAAAGTTTCCCAGTAAATGCTCGGTTCACAGTTCAATCTAGCCTAAGAGCAGTATTGTTGCTTCAGTATGTGTTTTGCATCAAAGCTTTCCAAAACGTTTTCAGTGCTGAATCCTCTGAAATGGATATTGTGTCATGTGTCTTCGTACTAGGTCTGGCTGTGATGGAGTTAGTTGTCTTCATAGCTGCCGATACGGTGCTGTGTTTCGGATTTGTGACAAATGGTGGTGATAACACACCAGTGCTTTACCTATTGCAGAGCAGTGCTTGTACAGTGTCAAGGCCCTCTCCATTTCCCATTTTGTGCACACCCTCCTGAATGCGTAAGCTGGGTTTGGGAGGGGACACAGCTAGGACAGCTGACCCAAGCTGATCAAAGGGATATCCTGTGCTGTATAACATCATGCTCAACAATAAAAATGGGGGCTTTTGTCTTTCCAAGGTGGCTGTTGCTCCAAGACTGGCTGGGCATCTGTTTGCTTGTGGTCTTCATTGATGATGGGCTTTAAACTGCAAGGAAACCGGAAAAGAGTTGAAACTGTAATCTTTTAATAAGGTCACAAATATAAATTATGCCATGCCCAATACTGTTTATTCAGGTTTTTATTATGGCTGAGGTATGTGCTTCTACTACTGCACAAACTTTGCTAATGCAATAACTTAAAAGAATGTAACTTTTTATGGTAAACAATTCCTCTTTGTTCCGTATTGATTGTAAAGTCAGTACATTTCTACCAAGCGTATTCTAGGGTCTTAGTGTTTCAAATGAAAGAATCTAGGATACCAGCAGGTTTTATAATGGCTTCTAGAAGCTGAAGTACTGAAGTTACTGATATTTTTCCCGACTGTGGGAGAATGTTGTGATGCTGATTGCCAAAATCTTACCTGATTGCTTGGATTTGCAAGACTGACTTTCAGGAGCTGTCTAAAAGCAGATACAATTAGTTGGTCTTTTTTTCTTCCATTTCAGTGTGTCTGTTGAGTGACCTTGAGTTCATATGAAAAGATAAGTATTTAATGTCTATCCTTTGCTGGTTTAGCTGCTTTAAAGCAATGTCCTTTTGAAATGGACTTCAAACTTTGATCAACAAACTTTGGTCTAATTAATGAAGGAGTTCCAATAACCCACACTACTGTTCTTGTTTAATTATTAAATTCACAGTGCTTAAATCACACTGTAGTCACAAGCTCTGATATAAATGTTAAGGAAACATAAGAGTATGGGATTTAGCAACTAATACTTATCAAAGACATACCAAACTAATAAATACTTCTGAAACATTGGATTTATGTTGGTATGGTTGAGTATTGGATAAAGTCTGACTTAGCTACTACGCTATCTCTACTTTCAGACCCTTAGCTGCTACAAATTCAATCCAGTGAGAATTTCTGCAAAATTATCTGCCTATTTACTTGTGAAACTGATCAGTGAGGATTATGTACCAGTAGTAACCTGACTCTGCCTGGGCTTGTCATGAGTTGCATGTTATGTCCCATTGCGTCAAAGTTATATATCTTACTCCATTTGTCTGTCAATATTCAGGGTTTGGTTTTGTTTTAGTGGCTTTGTTCCCCTGGGTTATAAGCAAGAATATAGATTTATTCACTGTTTTTTATCAGAACATCGAGGATCTGGGTGAGCAAGACTGTAAGTCTCGTTTCTTCTCCATTAGACTACCATTTGAAAAGTTGTAGCCTGGATGTCAGCTTTCATCTTGACTGAATGCATGGCAACCCCAGGGTTATAGGGTAGAGATGGGGAAAGAAATCCTTGAAGATGATGGAAGACTTCAGTACAAGTCAATCCTCCAGAAGTGTTGAGCTTACTGCATGCATTTGACTTAATTTTTCTGTCCTGCTTTCAAACTCTGGAGCTCTTCCCATGCCATTGCAAAGCCAAGAACTCGGATAGTTCCCAACTTCTTGCTCTGTGTCAGGCAGCCATACTTGTCAATTTTAAGCTTACTTTAAGATCAGCCTTTGTTGCTGCGGAAAGCTCAGGTTCACTCTTTACTGGTATGATTTTTTTCCTTTAGTAGTGGAAAAATTTCCTCAGTGAGCAGGACTGTTGTGGTATAATTATGGGGTGTAAATCCCATTAAGTCGTGGATCGAGCAGCTCCACAGTACAGCACTGTGTTCGTGCCTGCTGGAAAGCTTTGGCAGCAGTGAGAGACTTCTGAGCCCACTTCTGCTTGCTGAGTCCCAAGAAATCCTCAGGGTTTCTTCCGATATTGTGCCTCCATTCTTGAGTCTTAAGTCACATGTTGACAGGAAGAGAGTTTTCTCAGTTGTGAGGATGCACCTCTCACACTCAGCTCCAGGAGAGATTTTTTACACAATGTCTCCCTTTTGTCCTCATAGAGGTGCCAGGAGGGTAGGATTGAGACAATAGGAGCCCACCTTCCTCTTGAGGATGTGTAGGGCTCAGAAGTGTATTAATCATCTAATGATACAAGGCAGTGTGTGACCTCTTCCCATTTGAGGATACGGACCCTGCTTATCACAGACTGCTTGCAGCAAGGTCTGACCCGAAGGGGGTGGGAAGGTTGTGGGCCAAAGCTCCTAAGCCTCTCTGTGCTGTACAGGAGCTGGTGTGTGCTGTCCCTGCATGTGCTGTTGTCTCACCACGGCCATTGGCACTGGCAGCCAGGAGTGGTTTTCCTGCAGCCCTTGGTAAGCAAAGAAGAATATGAGCCTCGAAAGGATAAGAAATCCAAGTTTCTGTTCCTATGGACAGTGTTACCACATAGTCCTGTTCTGATCCCTAAAGAAGAATGTCTCCTGTTTCTATCTGAGGGCTGATGAGCCTCTGCACTTACCAGCCTTTCGGCCTGCAATTTTCTTTTTATCTCCTGGCCTCAGCCTGCACTAGGTGACTCGGGAAGCAGCTTATTCAACAGAAACTACAGCTTCTCCACGAGGGCAAGGCCAAGCCCTTCTATATGACGTGCTTTCCATCTACTTACTGCCTGCTATGGTAAAGCAATTTTGATAATGTATAAGTCATATTGCCAGAAGTAATTGATATTAATAAGAAGTGGTTACCAAAGCTGTGACTATATCACATTTTTTTCTAATTGACTCTACCTTTGTAGAGTAATGTAGTCAATGACCTTGAGTAAGGGCATATGCATAATTAGGTATGCATATAAAAAACATTTGATATGTTATCTGGAAGCATCATCTTGAAAGGAGTTAGAGAAAATGGAAATTTTTGCAGTGGCTTCCAAAATTGTGGGCGCAGGACTGTACCAGGGACTGGAAGGCTATAAACACAAACTAGTGAGGGTTGATCACTCATCCATGCTACCTGGACATCCCACCAGTGTCAGCTTTAGGGCTGTTCTTAAACATGTATAGGATTGTGTTACAGACTATTGCGGCTGCTCGTGTTTGACAGCAGAGGTAGAGATGTTGTTAGGTTCTATGGAAGGCAGCAATTAAACCAACTAGTTTGGCAGATGCCTTAATTCATAAATGAGTGAGCAAACTTGACCACTGATATAATGTATTGCTATTCAAGTTAAGGGTTCTTTTATTATAATTAAGAGGAAATATGTGTATTGCCTGTGTTTTGATCTGGTATCCTACCTTTGAAGTTTGGTTATGATCCGGATACAATACTGTTACGGGTTTGTGTGGCACGGTTTTCCTTGGTGGCAGGGGAGGGGGGCTGCAGAGGTGGCCGCTTTAAGAAGCTGCTGGAAAATTCTCCGGCTCCAAAATGTCGGACCCGCCTCTGGGAGGGGAGTGACGGTGGTAGCGCCTCTGGGAGAACATATTTAAGAAGGGGAACCGGTAGTGTGGGGGTTGGGAAACCTGAGAGGAACATCTCTGCCGATACTGGAGTCAGTGAAGAAGGAGGGGGAGGAGGGGGCGCCTGAGGAGGCTGATGGCCCTGCAGCCCGTGGTGAGAAGGCAGGCTGTCCCCCTGCAGCCCATGGGGGTGAACGGTGGAGCGGAGGCTCCCGAAGGTGGCGGTAACCCCATGGTAAAAACCGCGCTGAAGCAGTGTGAGACGGGAGAGCAGCCCGCGGAAAGGACCCGCGCCAGGGGAGTTCGGGAAGAACTGAAGCCCGCGGAAAGGACCCGCGCCAGGGAAGTTTGTGAGGAACTGCAGCCCGCGGAAAGGAACCACGTTGGAGAAGTTGGTGAAGGACTGTCTCCCGTGGGAGGGACCCCACGGTGGAGCAGGGGACGAGTGAGGAATCTTCCCCCTGAGGAAAGGAGCGGCAGAGATGATGTGTGGCGAGCTGACTCAACCCCCATCCCCTGTTCCGTTGCACCGCCGGGGGGCGGAGGTAGAAAGCACCGGGAATGGAGTTGAGCCGGAAAGGCGGGAGGGGTGGGGGGAGGTGTTCTGATGTTTGGTTTCCCTTCCTAATACCCTTGTGTTTTGTTTCTTATTTGATTTGTAGTAAATTAAATTGATTTTGTTTCTTGCCCAAGTTGAGCCTGTCTTTTGCCCGTGACCATAAGTGGGGAGTGATCCCTCCCAGTCCTTGTCTCGACCCACGAGCCTGCCTTTGTATTTTCTTCTCATCCCAACGTGGCCAGGCGCGGGGGTGGGGGGTGAGTGAGCGGCTTCGTGGTGCTTTGTTACTGACTGAGCTGAAACCACGACAAATACCTATTTCATTAAGCTTATGTTGCATTCCGTTGATCAGGCCCTTCCCCAGCCCAATGAATGTGCTATTTGCAGAATGTATCTTTACATTCTAATACATTCTGTGTACTCTTTACATGTGAGCTGCCTCACAATAAATTTGCAAGTTTGTCTCTAGTGTTTGTATGAAGCAGCAATCTAGTTGCAGTTGATCCTTCAGAACTGGGTGTGCAGAATGGATTCCTCTTGTGTCTTACATTCCTACATGTGTAAGTATTATTGTTGTTAACAGGAAGTGTACCTTTTTTTTTTTTTAAATTTTTCTTCTCTGTACTTAATCTGATACTGGGCTCTTGAGGCTTGTTTAAAATGGTATGTACCACCATCCTTTCCTCTTTAATGACAACACAGAAAATGAATTTGATCTGGCTCCCCCTCACATGCTGCATCCCCTGAATACACCTCCTGCTGCCTCAC
>VYZV01023839.1:137614-218150 GCA_013401275.1 Pandion haliaetus
AAAAAAAAAAAAAGATTCGCTCAAACAAATGCTTTGCCATAGTCATAGGTTATAAAACTTTTGAAGGGCTAAGGCTGACTGGAATTGTTTTCTAATTGATACCTAACCTAGTCAAGGGGAGCTCTACCTGCTTTGGATGGCATGCCCAGGTGTGCTGTCCTTGAAACTGGACTATTTGTAGGACAACATGAAGGAATAATGGTGTGGTAGCACCACAGTCTCAGCACTCCCAGATAACAGGCTCAACCTGCCAGCAAAATGTCTGAACAAGAACTGATAACCCTCAGACCAGGTCTTCCCTGCAATTTTTGCATACGATCCTGGACATGTGTCTGTAAGTGCTCTGAGGAATTGCCTAGTGGTGTCTGTTGCTTTCTACCTTAACTAGAAAACTGAAGGGCTGGCAAAGTCTTTCTCCTGCTTGCTGTGCCTGACATGGCTTGCTGTTGTGGTGTAACCCCAGCCGGCAGCTCAGTCCCGCTGAGCCGCTCGCTCGCTCCCCTGTGGTGGGATGGGGAGAGAATCGGAAGGGTAAAAGTGAGACAACTCATGGGTTGAGATAACGACAGTTTAACAGGGAAAGCAAAAGCCATGCACACAAGCAAAGCAGAACAAGGAATTCATTCATCACCTCCCATTGACAGGCAGGTGTTCAGCCATCTCCAGGAAAGCAGGGCTCCATCATGTGTAACCGTTACTTGGGAAGACAAACGCCATCACTCTGAATGTCCCCCCCTTCCTTCTTCTTCCCCCCAGCTTTATCTGCTGAGCATGATGTCATATGGTCTGGGATATCCCTTGGGTCAGTTGGGATCAGCTGTCCTGGCTGTGTCCCTTCCCAACTCCTTGTGCCCCCCCAGCCTGCTCACTGGTGGGGTGGGGTGAGAAGCAGAACAGCCCTTGGCTCTGTGTGAGCACTGCTCAGCAGCAAGGAAAACATCCCTGTGTTATCAACACAGTTTCCAGCCCAAATCCAAAACATAGCCCCATACTAGCTACTATGGAAAAAATGAACTCTCTCCCAGCCAAAACCAGCACACTTGCAAACAGCATAAGGCTGTAAAAACCATTTGAGGTGAGCCACCAGGTAAGAGGACTTCAAGAGTGCTTGCCTATGCCAAGCCACGGGAACACTTCTTTCTGAAGCTCCCTTTTTGAAGAAATGGAGGAGAGGATTATCAGATTAGCAAGTGTAAAATGGCCTGTTTAAGGCAGTTTTGTGTCTACTGATTGCCTTTGTGATGCTTGACAGAGCACAAGTCATTTCTGACATGAGAGCCTGCCTCAGCTGCTGTCGGTCTTTGTTTTCTTTTTGCATTTCTCTAAAGTTTCAGCCTCTACCATTTTTAGCTAGTGAACCTGTCTGTCCTCAGGGAGACTATCTTCTTATCTGCTGGGACCTTCCTCTGACAGAGATCTTAATGATTATTTGGTTGAATTATTTTTTGAGAGATTATTTGCAAGCTAGGAAGGTAAACCAGGAACAACTCTGGATTGCTTGTGATGGACTTTAAAAGACATTCTCAGAGTTTTTACTCTTAAGGAAAACTGAGGAGAAGGGAGGTTTTGCTTAGAGAATGAGCTGGGTATACAGTATTTCTTGCCCACTCTGAATGTCTGCCAGTAGTATATGTGATGTAAACATGAAAAAAAATTAATTGGTGTCAAAAACTGACAGAAGCAATAGTCATGTTACTAGGGTAATGCATCTATTGTAAAACATGAGAAGAATTGGAAATTATAAAGAAGAAAATGAGCATTTTGTTAAAACAGGATGTTCTATTTCAAAGAAAAAGTATGATACAGAGTCTTTAGGCTTTTTAGGATTCTTAAAAAATAGGGCAGAAAATGTTTTATCTTCGTGTGCTTCCAGGCCATCCGATATAAGCTGGACATACTTAAAAGCTTAATAATGATAGGCAGAATTGTTTCCGTAGTGGCATTACTGAAACTCATTATCATAGTTATGTCCCTGAGGTTTGTACTTGTTGCTTATAAGGATGGTTACATGTGTGAAAAGTGTCATATGCCATTTGTTGCTGGCAGATACATTAATTTTACTACATCTTTGTTCATAGATCATTTCTTAGTTTCAAATGTTATGCAAAAATGATGTAATTATTTTTTGTATAGTATTTGTCTGTAGCCAGTTATTTAGGCAAAGAAAAATTCATCACCAAAATAGAACTGTGGAGTTAAAGTAACAGCTTTAGCCCGCGCGTGCTCTAAGCACTATGACAAAAACCTTGATGGGGTTTTCAGAGAAAGCAACCCATTGCAATTTCATCTTCATGAATGCATTTGTAACTTAAAAGGAGCTTACACTTTAAGCCTCACTAACAATTTACTTGGAAACAGCAACACACTGTGTGTGGCTTTGCATCAATCTGGTGTGGGTTATCTGCAACCTTCCTCCCTGACATCTCGCTACTGGTAGTAATCCCATTAGACAATCGCATCTGGTGTCCTCAACAGACAGATTTAGTTGTAATTGAAAAAGTACTTCAAGTGGGTTTAATTAACTGTGTGGTCATTTTATTACCAGAGCTTCTTGTACCCTATAACTTTGCCTTAAGTGAAGTGAATTTATGGCCTGTTAGAACATGCTAGTCTACAGTTGTGCCCGTAACTGTCTGTTATTTAGTCAAAACTACAAGAATCAAGGGTTGAGCATTTTTGTACTCATGAATCTTTAATGCAGCTGTACTAAATGTTACTGTAATACCTGATTACCAGTCTGTGGCTGAGGTATTTGAGGAAAGTGGTCTGTAAGCTGGTGAGCAGCAGCTAGCTCTTCCTAAAGTTGTTTTGTTTAGCTTAAAAGAAGAGAAACGTATACTTCAGTGTGGCAAGCATTTGCTTCCAGTGTGGCTGATGGCCTGGATCTGAATAGCTGTTAGGATGCTGGGAATGGGAAATCTATGTTTGGGCAAAATTGCACCAATTTGTTTCTCAGTAGCAGGCAGACAGAACTGGGCTTTAGCAGAGAAATATTTTTGTATTCCTAAACCTTTCTAATCTTTTGGCTAACAATATTTATCTTTGGCTAGTGATGTTTATGTACAATTTATTTCTCTATTTTATTTGGAGGAGAGGGAAGGCTATTGAGGGAAAAAAGTTTACCTGGTTATCTGCATGAATTGACTAAGAAGGTTTTGAGCTTGCTTTTCCCGTAGAACTGTTTTTGGAATGGATCTGAGGAACTGAAAAAGCTGTAGCGTGTTTACGGAGAGTGGGTCTAGATTTGGGCAAGTGAATGAACTCTGCAGAATTTCACTTAGTACATGTGCAGATGGAAGTTCCTAAATAGAAACTGAGCTCGTGCACTTCCCTTGAGGTGGAGATAGCAGGGGAAGATGTCGATTATGAATGTAGCGGTGTTCTTGAAACCTGTTGTCCAGGCTTTTCCTGCAGAGAAATGGTGTCTTGTTAAATGCAAGCTACACAGATTCACAGTCACTCTGGCGGAGAGGTGCATTATGATCTCTAGCTTCCGCAGTACAAAATAAACAGAATATTAGTGTCTAACCTGTACTGAACAGTGAAGTCTGGTACACTAGCAAGACAATAGCACTATATTCACAGGCTATGTTGCCCAGGATGAGGAGTTCTAAGTGTTTCAACAGGTTGGTGTTTGCTGTACCTTTTGTATGTTCGGACCTAGTACTCTGATAACACAGGAGAGACCCCGTGGTGTTAGAAGCTGGGAAACAGGTACTGTTTCTGAGTTGTGTACAGGGAGGGAAAAAGGCTGATAACTGTGACATCTGCTTAGTAACTTTAACAACTAACTCTTAAAGGAGGTTGCTATTTCACTTCTGTCTAAAAGAAATAGAACATCTTTGGGCTGAAATGTTAGGATCTGAATGGAGGATACAGATTCATAGAAGGATTATACAGTGGAACCTTACAGTTGGGAAAGTTTCACTGCATCCAAAAATGGTCAGAAGGAACGTGTGGAAAATGCATACTGCCCTCTTTCTTCTAAAATGAGGCAGGTTCAAAAGAGGAGCACAGAACTAACCTTCAGCAGCAGCATATAAATATAACCCTACTTCCTAGGAAAGGAAGAGAACATTAAAATGTTGTGTTGGGACAAAGTTGTGAAGTGCAGTCTTTAACCATCTGCCAACCTAAGGTACACAAAACATTGAGCTGCATGTTGATCGCTGTGTTGCCCACGTTTTGCCCATTAACTTAATCGCTGAAGCATGGAGAAAGCTACCATTGAAAAAAATGCCATTTTGTAACATTTTCCCATCACTGTATTACCTAAGTCAGGTCTCATTTAATGTTGTTACCTGGAGGGTCACTAATTGTGTGATAGGAAAACTGTCAGTCTTTCCTTGATAGAAGGGCCTTTTCTCACGTAATTGTTGCAGCGTCTTCCCAAAAAGGCAAGATGGCACGCATTTACAAGCTGGAGCAATAGACAGTGGGGCGAGAAGTTTCAGGAAAGTAATCCAGGTTTTGAATTTTCTGATGAAAGACCTATGAGGTATGTTCTGCATAAAGTTGAAATCCATGCCACGTCTGGCGCTTGGCAGTCCTTTCATTGTTTCTTCCCAAGGACATTCTGCATGCCCCTGGTTAGTTTTACAGAGAAGGGGAGGAAGGCTGTGGCAGACAGCTGGAAAATGTAGAACATTTTGTCATCTCTCAGCACCCTCCTCTGCTAAAACATGGCAAAGCACAAGTAGGACACCCCTGCTGTGGTGTTGCTATCAAACAGGCATTGCTATCTAAGCTGGTATGTGGGGGGACCTGCAAAATACAGAAAAGGAACAAGAGTAGATTTATTCCTTGTAGATTTCACCTGAGTGCTCATTCTCAGAGCAAAGTAGTCACTGTGACAAAGCAGCACAACAAACAGATGCTTACAGCTTCTCTTCAGACCGGCTGCTTCTGCACTTAGGGTTGGGGTGTACCCTACTGCCAGCCCCAGGGTCACCTGGACCTGTGCCATCACAGCAAGTTTCATCTCCACTGTGGCTACTCCCCTGTGCTTCTTTTATCCTTTCTGAGGCAGGGCTTGCAAACCAGGCCAGGGAACCTGGCACACCCAGGTTTTCCACAGCTGGGTGGAAATTACTCCAGGCACAGGCTGTGGTGGAATGCTTTCTTCTCCTTCAGCTCCTGGTGTGGACTCTGCTCTCAGATTCTTTCCTCAGCAGATCTTGCCTGCTATGTAGTAGTTATGCCAGTCATAAGGTCTTATAACCATAAGACAGGTAAGGTCTGAAGCCATGGGTACATGACCTGGAGCCCGAGGCTGAACAAGTCGCTGTTTCAGCATGGTGAAAGTAAGTGCTGTGCATGCACCTGAGTAAGGGGTGAATGGAATTAGAGCCACAGGAGATGCCAGGCTTGGCCAGGAGTATGTCATGACCACTTTGAGTGCTGATACTTCTTCACTCTCAAAGTCCTGGGAATGTCCACATCTCACTTGAGGAATTGTGTTGCCAAATTGTCTTTTGCCTGGGGTCACGTCATTGGGCTGACTGATGTATGTAAGGTTTTCTATTCTTGGTGGGAAGTCTTCCAGCATCAAAAAGCCAGCCCAATGGAAAGGAGCTGCTTTTGAACAAGCCCCAAGTAAGACTCCACTTTGGTTTATGCACTCTGGTGCATCACACTGATTTCAGGTTCTTGATGCTGTTCTGTACTGATTTCTGTCTTGCTTGTTACAAGCTTTCAAGTGCTTCTGAAGTACCAGCGTGTTAACCGACTGCTGAACTGACAATAGAAGCTTTAATGCGCACTGCTTCTTTAGCCTTGCACTTGGTGATGCAAGAGCCAAAGAAACAGCTGAACCTGGTAGAAAACCGCACTGAAGCCCAATAACTTAGCTAACACGTTTTGTAACCAGTGAGTTTCTCAGAAGCAATAAGATTAAGTGGATCAGCTGGTGTGCTCTGTGCCTGGTGGAAAGAAGCTTATTTCAATTAAGAGGACCGGAGAGTCTGTGCCTCAGTCCAGAAAGAAAATGAGTTCCACAGAAGGCCTTGACTACCCTCAAGTCATCTTGCAATACAACAGTGGATTTTTAGTCTCAAAGGTAAGAAATATAACTCGGTTTTGGATAGATGTCCGAGAGTATGCAGACAGAAATATTTAAGGATCTCACTTTAGGTCCTGAATGTAAGTCTTTGGAAGGAAAAACATCTCCTACAAAAGCATCCTGTCTGCTCATCTAGGCAGGAAGGAAACTCAAAAAGAAGGTAGAGTTGAACATGACCTGACCCCTCATGGTAGACTTAGTATTTATTGAGACCCCTCTGACCTTTGGGGGCTTGGACGAGCAGACCTTGTCTCTGCATGAGGCTTTATAAAAAACACTGGAGTTTGTAGCTGAGGTCTTGCTGTCTGACTGCCTCAAATGTGGAAGGTTCTTTCGGTGGTGGGATTTCTTTCCCCTTTTCATTTTTGGACTTTGAGAAACAGAGAGCTGACTTCAGTTGCCTTTTTCTCCCCCTGTCATACCATGCAAAGAACAAGATTTTTCAAGTATCTTCTCAAAGAATTCCCTTCCCTTTCCCATGGTTTGTCTGTATGTATTATGCAGAAGGCTGAGCTTGAGAACTTCTGTGTATTGCCTCTTTTCAAGTGAAAGAAAGAGTCTGGTATAATGACTGTTTTTCCAAATAGCATTTGATTAAGGCACAAAGGTAGAACTAGTAGTTCCTCTTTCCTTATTGTTTATTGATGTTATTTGCCTTTCTATGTGTGTAACCACATGGGCATAAAATTATAATATCCAGTGCAGTGGAGATTTTTTCCTCGCTTGCTATTTAGTTACCTTTCCTGTTGTCCCTTGTTGTATTTTTGTCCAACATGGTAATGAAAGGAATGTTCTTTGGGTTGTGCAAATAATGCTGCATCCTAAGGCTCCTGAAAGGCAGAGCTGACAGTACAGAGAGGAAAAATGGATAATGAAAAATCATTTTGCTTGGTGAGAAAGCGGAGTGCCCAATGCTTTCCAAGTTAACACTGGTACTGTGCTTTTGAGAAACAATCTCAACTTAGGTTAAACCATGTTCTTACTGAGAGTAAAACGAGCTTCCCATGGACTTTATCAAATCATTGTAGATACAGGCAGTCAATTGAGTTAATGCCTTTGTTACTGTTTTAGGAGTGTTTTGTGGCCAGAGAAATAGGCTAATACTTGTAAACTTGACTGTGTACAGCTAAAGAAGGATGTTTTTCTTACGTATGGTTACGTATGTCGGTCTGAAGGTTGAGGGTTGTTCTGGAGGTGTTACACACCTTTATGAAAAGACAGGGCAATTCTGCTGGCCCGAATGACGCAGTCCTTTTGGCTGAGAGGAACCTCCCTGCTCCAGGGAGACCGCTGTAGTCATGCGTGTCAGTCCCTAAAAATAGGGTCCATAGATTGGGATATTGCTCCTGCTGCAAGCCACAGGAGAGTCTCCAGGCTTCACTGGAGCACATGTTAGATCCTTAGTTAAAGAACAAAACCAACAGAAAAACACACCACCACAGAGTCCTTGCCTTTGTGCTCTCCAGGCAAAAAGCAAGAGAGACTGTAAGAATATGATCTGAAACTAAGGAAGAGGCAGGAACCTTTGCACCCAAACCCTGGTCTTTAAATGTGAACCTTTGTGAGCCAAAAACATTGGCTGGCTTTGACAGAAAAGGAAAAGAAATGAAAAAAGGTGCACTACAAGCGCTGTATGGTATTTTCAGTGTTTAGAGAAACTTCAGTTTAATCATTGGACTTGTTTATATGAAATATGATTTTACATGAAGAAAACATTATTATGTGTCTATTTTCTCCAACATAGCCACTTTAGAAATACAGAAGACTTTGGTGCTTTCACCTGATCCCTCACTCCCACCTTTCCTTACCTCCAGGTTATGTTCACTGCTTGTGAGTTGGGGGTGTTTGATCTTCTGCTGGAGTCAGGAGAGCCTCTGTCTTCAGATGCCATTGCTGCACGCTTGCGTACCAGCACCACAGGGATGGAAAGACTGCTGGATGCCTGTGTGGGACTGAAGCTCTTGGCAGTAGAGCTGACACAAGAAGGAGGTAATAAAGGCAGAAGAAGGGGAAGAAACTAAAAGACTTAAACCTCCGATGGTTTTGAAAATGAGGCAAGGTGTGTGGGGAGAGGTGTTATCTAGTGTTAGGCTAGTTACCATAGCTGGAAGGAGGAGAGAATCACTTGGGAACGCCATTCCCTCTTCAGCTGAAAGAGAAGCAGCAAATGTCAGCATGATTAAACGTGTAAAGCAAAACCCAGGTGAATGGCTCTATATTCCTAAAATTATTTGTGCAAGAGCCTCAGGTGACCTTGGAGAAGACATTCAGGGTCTCTGCAGAGCTGGTCTTGAGAAACCTCTGAGGTGTGGGCATGATTTTAAACCTTAAAACAAAATGTCAGGGTGCATGGGCAACAGCATGATTTAAAAACACGTTTTGTTTTTCTTTGGGGTTTTACCACCATGTGAAGTATTTTGTTATATTGATTGGAAAAAATACTTGTGTGCACGGGCTTCTTACTTAAATAGAACATACCAAAAGCTTCCTCTGATAGCAGAAGCCTATAGGTAAATGATGATACTTGTAAGGCACTCCTCTTGCTGTTCTTGAAAGAAGTGTTTGGTGCTGGAGTAAGTGTAGGAAGATAGTGTTTACTCACATTGAACGGGGCAACACACATTTCAGCAGCCCTCACACACTGCTTTCTGCAGTGGAAGGATTAATTGTAGAAGCAATGTGGTTGTGTCTTTGGTCGTATGGACATCTTCTGGTGATAAATGCCATGCTGAACAATAGGCTTGGCAAGGTGGTATATCATACGTGTTAGTAAATATATTTATTTCACCCTTTAGCCCTCTACAGAAACACTGAAATTTCCAACATCTACCTCACAAAATCAAGTCCCAAGTCTCAGTATCATATTATGACATATTATTCCAATACAGTCTACTTGTGCTGGCACTACCTGGCTGATGCTGTGAGGTAAGGAGGAGTGTTGTGTGCTGTCTGTTGCAGACTGCTTTGCAGCATCTGTGTGGCTGCTCTGAGCAGTGTGTTTCTGGGGAAGGGCACAATGAAGATGCTGGCTGGTTCTCAGAAAGAAAAACCAGCAGATCATTTCAGCTGTTAACATGGCCAATATGTGTTCTTGTTTTTTCTTGTTTTCTATTTGTGTGTGTTCTTGTTTTCCTTCTGACAGTAGAGAAGATCTAGGAATCAGATTTCTGTGTGTTTGACCTTCAGGAAAGCACTTGATGATTACAGTGGCTCTTACTTGAGGAGGCATCAATAAAGTAAATGATGAGTAATGATGCAAAGGATAGTTGCAAAGGTGTAAAGGAGTAGTTTAATATGGGGCAGGAGTCTCCCTTGTTCCCATTGTGCAACTGATGATCAAACATGGTGTGTGTGATGGTGATGACTGCACCAGTCTTGTACATTTACCTGAGATGTGTTCCCATAAATCACAGAATCATAGAATGGTTTGGGTTGGAAAGGACCTTAAAGATCATCTAGTTCCAACCCCCCTGCCATAGTGACACCTTCTGCTAGACCAGGTTGCTCAAAGCCCCATCCAACCTGGCCTTGAAAAGAACCAGTCTTCTCTTGCAAGGTTGAGAAATATATCAGCATATTTTGGGGTGGCAAATGAGGGTGCCTTTACAGACATTACAAACAGGCTGGCAAATATTCTGTACAAAGCTGAGCACTTTCCACAGTGATGAACTAGCTGAAACTACAGCTCCAAGGTATGTTTGGGGTAGAAGAAAAAGAAATCCACACTCATGCTTTTTTTGGCTGCTGTTTTAGAGAAGGAAGAAACCAATATGAAAGAGCTTTTGGCATTTCATCTAAAGACCCTTTTGGAGCAATGTACAGGTAATCATTAGTATATTTATAGAAAATTTATTCTTCTATTGTAGATAAAATTAATGTTTTTAATTATGGCTCAGGACAATTAAGTATGGTGATGTGAGGCTCCCACTCATCAGAACCATCATGCAGCATTTTCCTTTCTCAACAATATCCATTAGTGAGACACTGTCTGATATTTTGAATAGAAGTATTTAATTTCCTATTCTGAAAAGCATATCACAGGTCTCTGTCACAGAAGCAATAGTAGTTGAAGGGAAAAAAAATCCCTTGGAAGCTTGAGAATTAGCAGCGTAATACACTGTTGGACTTCACTAGTCTTAATTCCCTATTTAAATGCATGAATGCATAGATGTACCCTTCTGCTACAGTAAAACTTAAGGGAGTTTTATATGCAAGGAGACTGTATTCTGTGTTAATAAAAACAGAGATTAGTGTTTAAGCTAAAACTTGTAATAACAGTTATATGACAGAAATCACCAAGGATATTGTATGTTACCTTTTCTATGCAGTGTGTCTGTTTGCATTACTAGATCAGAAGAAGAAATGCTGAAATTTATGGCTGGCCAGAACTCAGTATGGAGTATATGTGGCAGAGATGTTCTTACTGCGTTTGATCTTTCCCATTTCAGGCAGATCTGTGACCTGGGAGGTGAGCTTTAGTAGATCTTCTTTAACAAGCTTCTGAAATGTCTTCTTTTACAAGCTCTGAAGAGAAAAATAACTCCTATGTTACATGATGGGTACAGCAATGGAAAGCAGGACAAATCTCAGCAATAAAAGGAGGGTTTTACTGTCTTGGTCGGGTTAAAAAGAGAAATGTGAGAGTGGTGAGAGCATTAGGAAGCTCAGTGGTTTTCTCTAAAGACTCTCATTTGTGTGAGTAGTGGCTTATCCCCTTGTGTACGAGGCAGGTTTGGCATTTTTTCCTTGCCTTGCTTGATACATTCTTCTGGTGCCAGACTCTTTCACTACTCCCCTTCAGTCAGTGTCAGTGAGATATTGTCTGCAGCCTCTTACTCTGTGGCACCCTGCTGTCCCAGCTCTTCTGAGTGCTGCCAGGATTCATGGGACAGGTGAGGCTCCCTCAGAGGCTCCATCACTGCTTCCCCAGCACCTGGTTTAGTGGCTCTGTTTTTCATTTCCTGCCTTCCAGCATCCACAGCTGGGTCTGGCTGAGGGGGCTGACCACATAGGCCTGGCTGCTCGGGGTCCTGGGGCTTTCTGCAGAGCGCATGGATATGGTGGCCTCTCCTGTCCCTCCCTTTCCCTTTCAGCAACACGTGGGGAGCAAATGTACCTTGCCAGCTTCCATGAGGCTGAATGCATCATTGCCTGCATCGCTTCATGGGGGTGTTGCTGAACAGGCTGGTTTTGTGTCAGCACTGACCTTTTTTTGCTCTCCCCAAAGGAGGTGGAGGAGCTTTGGCCCGCGAGTGTGTTTCTTTGTACCCAGATTCCATAGTCACAATTTATGACCTGCCAAAGGTCGCGCAACTGGCCAAAGAGCAATTTGTTCCCCCTGAGGAGCATCGGATCGCTTTCCATGAAGGTAGGTGTGAACGGCGGTTTACTGTTGTCACAGCTGTTGCTCCTGAGCCCCTCGTCTCTGCTCAGAGGTACCATACTGGAGGTTCAGGTCTCCAGCTGCCCCTTCTGTGGGCAGAGTGTCCCAGACTGCAGACTCCCCAGCCTGGGTCTGCAGTTCATTGCTACCACAGGGCTGTCCCAGTTGTGTATCTGCAGCTACCTTCTATCAGAGACATGACTTGGTTATTCAGCAACCCTGAAGCTTTTTATTCCTAAACAGAACTATTTGATTTCTTCCGAACAAGGGTACTTTAACAAAAAAAAGGTCCTACGATTTTGAAAAACTGCCATGCCATGTTATAAATCTTCCCAACACTCCCTTTTATCCTGTGAAGACCTCCTGGCAGATGTGCAGGATGCCAGGCCTGCTCTGAGCAAGGGGTATTCCTCGTCTGGTCATGATTGATTGCCTTTCAGATCCTAAGATATTTCAGGCTTTGAACGTGGGTAAGCTAGCCCATATTCCTCTTGCCCAGTCTATAGATCTTGCTTGGTCTTTCCACCATCTACCAGGAAAATGCATGTAGGAAGATCTAGTTTTTAATGTTTACAAAAGCCTTCAAAGTGTTGAAATGACTTCATATTGCTTGAAGCTCAGAGAGAGGAAAGAAGCTTTGAGGAAGGAAGGGAGTATATAAAAACAAAGATGGAGAAACACAGGAAATGTTATGTGTGCCAGTGGTGCAAAGAAATGGGAGCAGAAATGACAAAGTAAGTTGCAGAGAGAAAAAAATGAATGCAGTACACTCAGTGCTGAACAAAAAGGCATGGTGAAGAAGCTAGTGCTGGGAGGTGAGAGATGTGTATTTTTTCCTTATGGATTTATGATGTAGCTCTGTGGTTGCTGAAGGTCTTTGAAAATTTGCTTAGATAATGGAAAATTCTTTCCTTTTTTCTATGAGAGAAACCATGAGAAACTGTCTCCTCTTAATGCTTTATGAATCTGAATTGCTGTCATTGGAGAAAACTTAAACTTAAATGCTTTCCTGTGTGCATCAAACGCTGTTCCAGATGAGCTGCTGCTTTTAAACATTTCAGACCTTCTTGAGACTGACCAAGAACAAAATCCCCTATGCAGTGCCACAGAGGACTTTTACCTGGTAACTCTGTTGCTGTCTGATGTGGGTGATGGACATGGCAAGCCTGGAGTCTTTAGAGCTGGACAGAACTGAAAATACTTAACCCAGCCCTCTTGTGTTTTGGGGGTTTTGTGTAATACACATATTCTTGCTTTACAGGAGACTTCTTTAACGATTCAATTCCAGAAGCTGAACTGTATATTTTATCCAAGATACTGCATGACTGGGATGATGACAAATGCAGGCAGCTACTGGCAAAAGTCTACAAGGCTTGCAAACCTGGTAGGTGTGACCTCTTCAAGAGCAGAAAGACTCTCTCCAATCGGTAACATGAAGCACACTAGTCTCGACGCTCAATTTGGGTGGCAGTTTCAGTGCAGGGGTTTCTTCATTTAGTCTTTTGCTTTCCTAAGCCAGCCATGTGCAGCTGAGCCAAATAGGGCCTGGTCTAAGTTCTCCTTAGCTGGTTTCCAGTTTTAGCCTCCTTCTCTACAGGGAGTCATCTTTCAAGGCATTTAGGTGTAAGGATTGGGGATTTTGGGTATTGTTTAGACAGACTGGTGTATACATCATAGTAAAAACCCCATTAAGCATCACATTGAACCCTCAAGCTTTGAAAACACTGCCTACAGAGCTGGGTTCTCAGCAAAATCAGTAAGCTCCTGTGGATTTCAGGTGGGGGAAATGGGAAATTTTTGTCCCAGCCATAGCATCCCCCTCAGCCCTGGTACCCCAGTACCTAGGTAGCCAAGCAGAGGCATGCTCCAATGCTTTTGCTCTTTCATTGTCTTCTACGATGCAGAAATATGACTTAACATAGGGGCTGCTTCTTCCTGAAACTAAAGGTTAGGATCTGGTAATTCAGCTGAAAAATACCTTGTCTTCTCAGAGCTCAGCGCGTGTTTTATTTCTCTTTATTCAACCAGGCGGTGGAGTGCTGCTGGTTGAATCGCTTCTGAATGAAGATAAAAGTGGGCCTTTAGAAACCCAACTGTATTCGATGAATATGTTGGTCCAGACGGAAGGAAAAGAGCGAACAGCAGCAGAGTACAGCAAGCTCCTTGAGGCAGCTGGCTTTGGAGAGGTTCAAGTCAAGAGGACTGGAAAACTCTATGATGCTGTTTTAGGAAGTAAGTAATAGTACCTCTTTTATGTACCTAACAAGATAGAATAAGCAGAGAAATGTGATATTCTCTTCTTAGAGGGGAATCATCCACTTAGCTTTTAGTTAAGGCAGCCAACATTTTTGTAAGCTGATATATTGTCAGGAGAATCACTAATGGTAGCTCTTGAGCTTGCATGGATTTTGAGTCTGGTAGCCTGACTAGGGTTTGCCTTTGGATCTGGAAGGGAAAGAAAGAAGTCAACACCTGTTCCACAAGAAATGACCCATGAAAGAAATGTGTAGTGTGTCTGCTTCAGATTTTTTCATTCTTTTCAATTTTAAGACTGTATCTGACAAAAGTGAAGCTGAATTTGTACTTGAATTCCTGCAAAATAAAACTGATCCCTGTACTGAGCTCTGTTACCTGAATTTTTTATTCCTGGGGAATTGAAATAATAGAAAAGACCAAATTATGTCTCTTTGTGGTTAGTCTTTTCAGAGTTCCAGGAGAAATCCTGTCTGAGCCTTGGGAAGTGTGGCATGAAAAATGATACTCATTTTTTATTTCCTGTCGATTTTGATTTAAATTAAGAATTTTGTAGCTTGATGACTGACTCAAGCGCAGGGGATGCTCTTTACAGGGCAGGCCCTGAGATGACAGATGAGAGGAGAATGATGCATCCAAGTCATTCAGTTACACACTGGGGAAGTCCATATTGCACACCTCCTGCTGTTTCTTTAAATCATTTGATCAAGCACAACCTGCCATAACCCACCCAGTTCTTGGAAGCAGCATTACAGATTACTGGAGTGAGAAACATTTGGAGAAGGGACCGGAAGGTCACTCTGCAGTTGTGGCTTGAACACTAATTGCATTTGCACATTAAGCTGGATTCTAGAGGAACCCGAGGTGGTCTTCTCAGTAGCCATCTACAGAAGCCTCCTGCTCCTTTGATCGTAGGAGGAGCACAGGGAGAAAGTAGCTTCAGTAGGGAAAAGTTGGCCTTTTGTCATGTTTTGTGATAGCAAAATCAAATCACAAGGCCATAATGGTCCTTCTCATCCTTAAAAGCAACAGGGCACAGTTCATGAGCCACTTTTGCCTGAGTAGAATCTCACCCTGTAGATATCAACAGGATATTGCAGGAGTTGGGGCAAGTGGTTTTGGAGAGTTCCCTCGTAAGCTGCAGTCACTGTGCAGTCTTCCCTACCTGCAAGTTACGTGGCATGAAGGTGACTTTGCCAGGAGCTGCAGCCTGTGAATAATGTGTTCTGAATGCTTGCTCGCTTTCCAGACAAAGCGAGGTGTTACATCCTGCAGCAGCCAGGCACGAACACATATAATGTAATGAGGCTTACCTGGTCTTTATTGATTGCCCCCACACCACAAAAAACCTAAATGTTCAGAGAAATTATTTCACTGCTTCGACTGTACCAAGCAGCCAATGAAGTATGCTGGGGGAAAAAAACAAAACTCCTATCTGGACTTTCTCTGATATGCTTTTTACCCCCCAAAAAGTTGCATTCTCAAGGACTGCTGGTTGCTCCCATGGCTGCTCATGCCTGAGCTAGTAGACAGGCCAGTCATGGTCAGCATGCTGCAGCTGCATATATAAACTCACACATCATATAACCTTCATGAGTCAGAGAATTCCTGTCTCGGCTGGTGTCAGTGGTGATTCTGCCCTTGGCTGTAAAAAAAAGTGAGCAGGCTGTTTTGGTTTGTCGAAACAAATTCCTTAAATACAGTACTCCTGCATTGAGTTGATTCAGGACATGCCCTGCATGTCATTAACTTACTAGTAAGTGGCTTGGGCATGACTTGAATAGGCAAGATGCACACCTGGTTCTAACGTGCCTTTTAGCTGTATTGGTGTTCAAAGATGCTGGGTCTTTAAAGAACAGGATTGGCCCATCGTTACCTGCAATACAGATGGAAATGAATGAAGTGCAGAATGGTGATTGCAGGATTTGAAGATCATTGGTGTTTAAATGACTTTTAAGGGTCAGATGTGATGGCATATGTGAGCAGTTAAACACCAACATATGATCACAGTGTGCTTTCACTGCCTGTGTGAAGCAGAACCTCCAGCTGGCTATAGCTTTAGCTGCTGCTCATTCCTTATCTGCTAGTTGGCATTTGAGCATCCAGCTTCTGGGGCGATGCTAAAGCATTCTTGGCTACTCTCTTATGCCAAGGAAATACTGGAGTATGCATAAGGAAGATACTAAAATTCTCTATTCACCTTCAGAGACCTTTGAAACCACAATATAATGTAATAAGAGGACTTGTGCTGTTTCCAGTCATTTATTCATCTACTCAGTTCTGATTTTCCTGTTATTCTTTGTTGTGGTTTAACCCCAGCCAGCAACTAAGCACCACACAGCCACTCCCTCACTTCCCCCACCAGTGG
The DNA here is from genome assembly GCA_013401275.1 of Pandion haliaetus. Lineage (NCBI taxonomy): Eukaryota > Metazoa > Chordata > Aves > Accipitriformes > Pandionidae > Pandion > Pandion haliaetus. The sequence continues at coordinate 153,680 of VYZV01023839.1, forward strand.
GATAGGGGAGAGAATCGGGAAAAGAAGTAAAACTCATGGGCTGAGATAAGAACGGTTTAATAGAACAGAAAAGAAGAAACTAATGATCACAATGACAACACTAATAAAATGACAACAGTAATAATAAAAGGATTTGAATATACAAGTGATGCACAATGCAATTGCTCACCACCCACCAGTCGATGCCGAGTTAGTCCCTGAGCGGTGATCCCCTTGCCCCCACCACCACCAGTTTATATACTAGACGTGACATCACATGGTGTGGAATACCCCTTTGGCCAGTTTGGGTCAGCTGCCCTGACTGTGTCCCCTCCCACCTTCTCATGCCCCTCCAGCCTTCTTGCTGGCTGGGCAGGAGAAGCTGAAAAAGCCTTGACTTTAGACTAAACATTTCTTAGCAACAACTGAAAACATCAGCGTGTTATCAACATTTTTCTCATACCTAGCTCAAAAACATAGCACTGTACCAGCTACTAGGAAGACAATTAACTCTATCCCAGCTGAAACCAGGACATCTTCTTTATGCCCCTGCCCTTTCCTCTGCAGTGTTTAACCTCCTCTTCCTTCAGATCCTTTCTTTTCTCCCATGTGCCTTTGACCTTTGTCCATCCTTTAGTCCTTCCTTCCTGACTGAAAGAGAGAAGGTTGCTCTATGAGCACAGAACAAGTCAGTGCCAGAGTAAGAGTGTAAGTCCAGAGTGCTCTGAGCTCAAGTCCTGCCTTGACAAAGCAGAGGCATAGCCGGTTTCATTAGAACCTCTTCCTTTTTTTTTTTTTTCTTTCCTAAACCTGAAACAAGTGCTTTGCTGTATGCAGGCAAATTAAAACCCTGTTTGCTCTATGGTTTCCATGCTCCAACAGGCATTTCTGATGACACCTTGTTATATATGGGGTTTTTCAGCTGTGTTTTTTCTTGTCATAGGATATTTTAATGTTAAAAAAGATTGTATAGGAGCAAAGCAATGAGGTGGATGTTTCCAAGTTACTTGTGTTTTGGGTAATGAAAGCAGTTCCCAAGTTCAGGCCCTTTTGTGGTGTTGGGGTGGGAGGTTTTCTGTTTGATGCAGATGGCCCTTGTCAATAGACTTCTTTCCCCCTCTCATGGAGTTTTTGGCCATATAGGCTGAGATAAATTTTCTAGTTCCCAATATGATTTAGGAGTAATGAATGAAACCTGGCAATAGCTGGGGTGAGTCGGCCAAGAGCAGAAGAATGCACCAGGCAGGAAACTTAGTCTGTGAGCTGAGACTGGCTGTGCCAGCTGGGCTGCGTGGGTGCAGCTACCCCCAAGGCCGCTCTGTCTGGTAGGACAGAAGCTTCCAGCAGGGCCTTGGCCTGGGTATTACATGAAAGAGCAGAGGGCAGGAGGAGCCAGGGAATTTGCCTTGTTAACATGCTGACCGGAAGCTGAAGGCTGCTGCCTTTTGAAGGGAGGCTTCTCCACCCTACAGGTCCCTTTGGGAAGTTTCCTTCCATGTACCTGTGTGCTGGTTTTGGCTGGGAGAGAGTTCATTTTTTCCACAGTAGCTAGTATGGGGCTATGTTTCGGATTTGTGCCGAGAACAGTGTTGGTAACACAGGGATGTTTTCGTTACTACTGAGCAGTGTTCACACAGAGCCAAGGCCTTTTCTGCTTCTCACTCCACCAGTGAGCAGGCTGGGGGGGCACAAGAAGTTGGGAAGCGACACAGCTGGGACAGCTGACCCCAACTGACCCAAGGGATATCCCAGACCACATGCCATCATGATCAGCAGATAAAGCTGGGGTAAGAAGAAGGAAGGGGGGGGATGGGGGGGACGTTCGGAGCGATGGCGTTTGTCTTCCCAAGTCACCGTTAGGCGTGATGGAGCCCTGCTTTCCTGGAGATGGCTGAACACCTGCCTGCCCATGGGGAGTGGTGAATGAATTCCTTGTTTTGCTTTGCTTGCGTGCATGGCTTTTTCTTTCCCCATTAAACTGTCTTTATCTCAACCCATGAGTTTTCTCACTTTTACCCTTCTGATTCTCTCCCCATCCCACCGGGAGGGAGTGAGCAAGTGCCTGCGTGGGGCTGAGCTGCCGGCTGGGGTTAAACCATGACAACCTGCAAAGGAGCAAATGCTCTATAATGTCTTCTGTGGTGCATCAGTGAGAGGTGAACACAGCCTTGCTCTCAGTACCCACGAGCACGTATGCATTCATGGGTCCGTTGAATATGACCATGGCCTCTAGTTCCACCTGATCTCTGTGCCTCACCAGGTCAGACTCTCACCTCTGGTTTTCCAGATCAGGTGGGTCTTCTACTCAGCCAGTGACACCTCTGCCCAAGGCCCCATCATCTGCTAGTGCATCCAGGTGCTTGGGCCAGCCATGGCCCTATGGAATCTGTGTATAGCAATATTAAATGTATCACCATTTTTGTTGATTTGATTTCATTTTGTCTGTGACAGCAGTCTTTTCAGTGGTAATTAGGTCTGGGCTAATAATAATTCAGTTCTCAAGACTTCATTAGACTGGGTGAGGTGGGTTCCTGGCTTTGCATGGGAGAGGTGTTACTCTTGCCCATAGAGTGATTCCTGGTGTCTCAGTGAGAAGAGGACTGCCTTTGCCAGTGAGGGCCACGGGCCTTATACTAACTTTGCCTCTTGTTGACTTCACAAGGCTCCAGTGCTGGCCTGTGGGGCTTGTTATCTGGCTGTTTTGAGAAACTGCTGTGGGAAGCAGAGCTTGATAGCAAGTGTCTCTTGCTGTTTGTCATTCCACACTTAGATTTCCCTGCCATAACAAAGACCTTGAAAACATGGGTGCAGGCTGAAGGCAGGTGCTCCAGCACAGTCAATAACTTGCTGACAGTCATTGGTCATTGAAGAAGCACAACCTTGGACACTGGGAAAAAACTGCCTCAAATATAACAAACAAAAGAAACACTAACTAGGCAAGAAAAAACAGTGGAGGAGCAGAGTAAGGAACCCCTGCCTAGAAAAACAACAGCTCGGTATGCAGCTGGATCAGGCAGAGGCTGGGGGCTGAGTGCTGCCCAGAAACACCTTGCCAAAGGCAGACCTCAAACACAGGGGAGAAGGGTGGGAAATTGTCACCGCTGGAGCTGTGGTTGCAGAAGCACTGCGCTATGGTGGGAACCAGGCACATGCCCCTAGGCTCCCTGCTGGCTCCAGGGTCCAGCTCTCCATCCCTACACCTGCCTTCTCCTAGAGTCCCCTCAAGGGACCTGGGACCTGCCCACCGGGTGTCCTGGGCTGCGTGTGCTGCTTTAAGCATGTGTGTGGTTTTCCCCACAAATTCTGCAGATATATCCCCTCTAATGCTCTAGCTCCTCAAAAAAGCCTTACTGCAACCTAAATCTTGGGCAAGAGCAACATTTTGAATGAAGCTCTAGCAGGGTTATGGAGAATGTTGTACACTGGGGGGCAGGGAGGTGAGGTGAGAGAAAGACGGTGGGGGGTGCTTTCTGGATCTCAGTATGGAAGGCCCGAAACAAATGGCTTAATAAAATAAGTTTTAATGAGACAGAATAAGAAGTGGAATATAGATAGCAAGTAAATCTTACATCCCTTCAGATGCCAGGCACCCATGTTCATGCAGCACTGGATGGAGCCCAGCTGGATTTTCCCACAGTGCATTGTACCGATCCATGGAGGGAAGCACCTCATTTGGGGATATTTGAGTTACATAATTTTCTTACAAGAAAAAGGATATTCTCACAAGAACTTGTTGCTGCACTGTTAGATAAACGCAAGGCCATGCAGGTGGTGTAATTGCCAGCAGCGAGTGGGAGCTGCCTGTGGGCTCCACTGTTCTGGTGAGCTGGCTGAGATTATCCTGCAGCCAAGGGATGTAAGCAGCACAGCACGGGCCTGAAGAGCACCCTGGATGTGCAGCACGGTGCAGCGTGGGCTTGCTCACCTGCTCAGCTTAGCTGTGCTGTGGATCACTACCTCCTAAATGTGCAACGGGCTCCTGGTCAGGGTCAATACATTCCACCCCTTCATCTACATACAGCTCGCCTTTCCCAAATATATTATAAATTACAGATTACATTAATAGCATACAGGCTTCTCAAGACTTAACTGTGAGGCCCAGTAGAGCAGATGTGGCCTGTCCAAGACCAGTGACTCATTGAGCACAGTGTCTTCTGTAAGGCTGCCAGTAGAGTGGCTTCCAGAAGGTCAGCGTGTTTCTGAAGAACTGGATGTTCTCACACCTTGCAGCCTCTGAAAGGGTGCAGTATCTGTGTCCAGGCTTGCTGAAAGTGATTTGATCGTAACAGGATGAAACAGATTTCTTAAAACAGGAAATATGTCTGTGTGTTACATATTCGTGCAATCAGACTGTCAGGAGCTGACTAAAAGGACATAAACCTCGGTATTTCTTTCCAACGTCTCAGGGTGGGTTTTGAGAATGACTTAAGGTTCATATTGTTAGAAAGGTACATATTTAGTCTTTATCCTGTAGCTTTGTCTTGTAGCTTTAAACCAGGTAATACTTTTTGAAACGGAATACAGTCTTCAATCAATAGATTTTTGGTGTGATAAATGAAGCAGTGCCAGTAGCACACATTGCTGATTTCTTCTTTCAGCATTTATAGTACAAAAGGAAGACTGCAATTCCAGGCTGTGGTATGAATGCTAAGGATGCCAAAGTGCGACAAAACTGTTCACCTTTTAATGCTTTTTAAGAACATTTTTTAAAAAATTAATAAACTCATATGAAAATACTGAAATATTGGTAGGATTTAATTTTTAGCTGGAGACTAGATAATTTAATACTACTATACAAACATTTCTTTCAGGCCTTTAGTTGTCAGAAATGGCATTCAACAGCCCTGAACACTAAAGGAGGGTAAAAAGGCAATAAAAGTGATGGCATTAATATGTGTAGGAGTAAATGTTAAGGCCCCAGTGTTACAGCTGCTGAGGGCAAGGATGTCTAATGGGCAAGAAGGAGTATTTTGTGTCCAGAGGAGTGCAAAGAGGATGGAGCCAGGCTCTTTTCAGTGGTGCCCAGTGGCAGGACCAGAAGCAATGGGCGCAAACCAAAACACAGGAGGTTCCCTCTGAACATCAGCAAACACTTTCTTACCATGAGGGTGACCGGTACAGGCTGCTCAGAGAGGTAGTAGAGTCTCCCACCTTGGAGATATTCAAAGGCTGTCTAGACATGGTCCTGGGCAACCAACTCTGGGTGGACGTGCTTGAGCAGGGGGACTGGACCAGATGACTTCCAGAGGTCCCTTCCAACCTCAAACATCCTGTGATTCTGTGTGTCCAACTATGATGGATTTAAGGCATGGTGTATCTGGCAGCTCATTTTTAAGGAACAATAACTCATTGTTCACCTTTAGCTATTCAGTTTCACATAGTGTTTTGAATGGTGGTAGGAAAAAAACAGATTTCAACTGTCTATTGGTGTTGGGCAAACCAAGCTCCCAACTCGGAAAGAGATCAAGATGATTCCTAGGGGAAGACATATCTCCAAGTATGGGCTGAAGATAAATCAGAGAGAGGGAGAGTTCAGGCCAAAGTACTGGTTACTGGTCTTGCTTCAGTCCCACCACACTGGAGCAGTTGGCTAAAGGAGGCTGTGGAAGGATTGTGGCCTCCCCTTGAAAGCTGAGTTCAGCTACAGGCGAGTGCAGTGACCTAATGTATAAGGCAATCTCCAGTGTGGTCTGTGTTCAAAGCAGGTGGCAAAACACAGCCCACAGATGGTGGGCAACAGCGGCAACCCTAAGTGCTGTGACCCCACAGATGGCTCCTATAACAGCCAAGACACCTGAGGTACTAGCTGCAGCCATAGAGAGAATGAGGTGCTTTATGATAATAGACTATGTAAGGGCTGATCAAGTTCCCACCCTAATGGGAGGGGTACCCAAGGGAAGAGCAGCAGTGCACTTAAAGATTGTTGTACCTACATTGCTTGTAGTGTTCAGCCTTTTGCAGAGGCACAAACAGCAGAATTATGAGCTGTCTAAAATGCGTTGCCAACAACTGATCAAATGGGCCCACTGTGGGCTCTGCTGGGATGACTCCTAAGGAGGATGGCAAACAATTGGGGTACAGTCAGGTTTTGTAATGATTTTACAATCCAAGACAGGAAAGCAGTCATGTAAAAAAAGCTAGTATGGAGAGCAGGCCAAATAGTCTTGCCCTGGAAAGCCCCCATTTGGGTTATTCATGCATAGAAGAACACCTTAGGAAAGAAATATAGAAGCTAAATGAAATAATTTTGTTTTAGCACAGACCCCTGCTGATACCCAGATCCCTCAAAAAGCCTTTTCGTCTAAGGTGGGAATTTACAGGTCAAGAGGTTGTATTTGAAGACTGACAAGACAGAGGATCAGGTCGTTTAGCTATGATGTTGGAATTATAAATACACCAGTATCTTTTTGTATAAGTGATTCCCAACCTTTGTATGCGTGGGAATATCCTGAATTGTTTCACATTAATGACTTGTGTGCTAAATGGAGTGTAAAAATTAGCAAACATACCACAAAACCCCCCAACCTCACTGGAATATAAAATGACCTACAGGGTGGTCAATCTTTACTCTGGGTACTGTAAAATAAAAATTTTGGAACTACTTTGATGTTGCCAATCTAGACTTCACGAAAGCGGGGCCTCCACAGCTAGCCGTTCCCCAGGTAAATTTTCCTTATTTGCTGTATTACAAGAAGGATAGCAATTTTGATGTGAACCATGTGATAGTCACAACCTTTTAATACATTCAGTGAAGTTCAGGGAATAAAATGTTCAATTAAAATTTTAGATGGAAGTCTAATTATGTGGGGGTAAACCCAGCTATTCAAAATCACCATGGAAAGTTGGAAAGTCTTCCACTTTTAGAGGAAAGGGAGAGACAGTGGCCTAAGTTCTTTATGGAAATTCAGGGATAGTGAGGGGTGTCATAAATAGCACAGACCTACAACCCATTTGGAATAAATTCTCGCTGGTGGTCAACGATCTGGTTAAAGCTTCCACACAGCAATATGAAATGGTACAAGATTTAGTACAGACTGAGGTGGTTTATTGCTGCTTGTCAAAGGCTGTGTCCCCATGAACATCAAATGTTATACAAACAGGGGAAGATTCTGTCTGGAATATTACCTCTGTCATGTAGTATGCTACTATGCAGACTATTATTTCCAAAAAAAAAATGCAAATCAATTAAGTATGGAAATGTCCTCTATGATAACTTCTACATTAGAAGGTTGCATACCAGTAAGCATAGCTTTACAACATTGTGATTAGGAAGATTGTACCTTTTGCACAGTGTTCTGTAGCAACTATTTTAAAATAACATTTTGTAAAATAATGGTTCCAAGATAGGTATGAAATATCAGCTGGTGGAAACCAGAGGTTCCTCAACTGTGGGCATATATTAATAAGCAAAACACTGGGTGAGTATGTCACATGTAAGCATAAACCAGTTTGATAGATAAGTTCATTTGTTATTATGGATCAAAATGGTTATTTTCAGAAACGTGATCATAGTGTTTCTCTTCTGGAAAAATGTCTGCAGCTATCCATGGCTCTAAAGAATTACTCTGATGCAAAAGGTATCTTGTCATTTTGGAAAAAAGTATGTATTTTGTGTACTGTATCTTGTGATGCTTTAATGATAAGGCCACACCAAGTTGAAAACCACACTTTACCAGAAATGATTGGGTGTTCTGCCTACCCAGCCTGTACATTTTGTTCCTTTCAGGTAGCCTGGCATTTGAAAAGCTGGAGTCACCATTTGTCCTGGCACGTCCTGGCATGGCAGCCCCAGGGGTAGAGATGGGGAAAGAAATCCTTGAAAGTGCAGGAAATCCTCAAGTGGAAGTAATTTCTCTAGAAGTATTAAGCTTGTCCCATGAGTCCAAATTCATACCAGGTAACTTAGAAAGCAGCTTTTTTCCTGAGATAGCAATGCCAACCCCTCAAATGTGAGGTCTGTGCCTGTCTTTCATCTGCATACCATTGCAGTAAAGCAATTTTGATGATGTGCAAGTCATAATGCCCCAATTAATCAATAAGGGTAGAAAGGGATTACCAAGACTTTAACTCTGCATCTGTCCATTTATCTGTCTGCTAATGGACCATTATTACTGGAGTGTAAACTATTCAACAGCTGTAGAACAGAGGTGAATCCTTGTCTAGTTTTGCTAATGAAACATTAGTTACCAGGAAGTCACATCCTGAGGCTGCTGAACCCCCCCCTCCATTTTTGTCAGAGGCCCCTGAAGTACAAGCACAGGATAACAGCAGAGGGCCCAGGGGTATAAACTGAAATCACAGATGATCAGTTACAGATAAATGCAACTTCAACAGGTGGGTAGAAATGATTTTACAGCAGAATTTAAAAATGTGTAGGTTTGTGTAACAGACTGGTGCAGCTGCCCATGATTGATCACATTGCAGAGATGTCTGTAGCAAGAAGATAAAGCAGCAATGAACCCAAACGACTCACTACTTGCACTTGTTCAGAACTGGGTGTGCAGAATGGTTCCCTCTGGATCCTTACATGTATTCTTGTATACTTACATGTGTAAGTATTTTTTTTATTATTGTTAAAAGGAAGTGTACCTCTATGATTTGTACTTTGTCTGGTACTGTGCTCTTGAGGCTTTTTTGAAATTGTATGCACCATACACCACTCTGTCCTTAATCACAGCGCAGAAAACCCATTTGATGTGGTATCCCCTCACATGCCTTATCCTCTCTATACATCCCCTGCTGCCTCACAATTTGTAGATGAGCTCAACCAAATGCTTTGCCATAGTTGTAGGTTAAAACTTTTGTGGGACTAAGGCTGCCTGGTTGAAACTCTATTTTATTGTTAGCTAAGCTAGTCACATATGCCCTGTGGCAGCTACAAAGTGAACTGTACCTGCTCTGGATGGGATGCTCAGGAGTGCTGTCCTTGAGTGCTGATACTTCTTCACTCTCAAAGTCCTGGGAATGTCCACATCTCACTTGAGGAATTGTGTTGCCAAATTGTCTTTTGCCTGGGGTCACGTCATTGGGCTGACTGATGTATGTAAGGTTTTCTATTCTTGGTGGGAAGTCTTCCAGCATCAAAAAGCCAGCCCAATGGAAAGGAGCTGCTTTTGAACAAGCCCCAAGTAAGACTCCACTTTGGTTTATGCACTCTGGTGCATCACACTGATTTCAGGTTCTTGATGCTGTTCTGTACTGATTTCTGTCTTGCTTGTTACAAGCTTTCAAGTGCTTCTGAAGTACCAGCGTGTTAACCGACTGCTGAACTGACAATAGAAGCTTTAATGCGCACTGCTTCTTTAGCCTTGCACTTGGTGATGCAAGAGCCAAAGAAACAGCTGAACCTGGTAGAAAACCGCACTGAAGCCCAATAACTTAGCTAACACGTTTTGTAACCAGTGAGTTTCTCAGAAGCAATAAGATTAAGTGGATCAGCTGGTGTGCTCTGTGCCTGGTGGAAAGAAGCTTATTTCAATTAAGAGGACCGGAGAGTCTGTGCCTCAGTCCAGAAAGAAAATGAGTTCCACAGAAGGCCTTGACTACCCTCAAGTCATCTTGCAATACAACAGTGGATTTTTAGTCTCAAAGGTAAGAAATATAACTCGGTTTTGGATAGATGTCCGAGAGTATGCAGACAGAAATATTTAAGGATCTCACTTTAGGTCCTGAATGTAAGTCTTTGGAAGGAAAAACATCTCCTACAAAAGCATCCTGTCTGCTCATCTAGGCAGGAAGGAAACTCAAAAAGAAGGTAGAGTTGAACATGACCTGACCCCTCATGGTAGACTTAGTATTTATTGAGACCCCTCTGACCTTTGGGGGCTTGGACGAGCAGACCTTGTCTCTGCATGAGGCTTTATAAAAAACACTGGAGTTTGTAGCTGAGGTCTTGCTGTCTGACTGCCTCAAATGTGGAAGGTTCTTTCGGTGGTGGGATTTCTTTCCCCTTTTCATTTTTGGACTTTGAGAAACAGAGAGCTGACTTCAGTTGCCTTTTTCTCCCCCTGTCATACCATGCAAAGAACAAGATTTTTCAAGTATCTTCTTCCCTCCCAAAATTTACCATGCAGCAGGCTGAGTTTGATAACATTTGTATATTATGTCCCTTCAGATGGAAGGGACTGTGAATACAGAGTGCATTGTAATGACTCTCTACCAGACAGCATATCATTACGGCAGACAGGCAGTAGCTTCAATTTCCTTAATGTTTGCTGATGCTGTTTTCCTGTGTGTATGTGCATTTGCATAAAATTCCTCTATTCAATTTCAGTTTTAATTTTCCTCATTTACAGTCTACAGTGCTTTCAAAATTCCCATTCATGTCATGTTTTTGAGAAGTAATCTCAAGCATGTTCTTACTGAAGCTGAAAGAGTCTTTCTTCTTGTGGATATTATCAAATCATTTACCAAGGATACTAAATTAGGTTACTGACGATACTAAATTAGGAGGAACCATTGATTCTCTCAAAGGTGGAGAGGCCTTACAGAGAGCACCAGGCAATCACCAACTGTATGAAATTTAACAAAGACAAATGCCAGTTTCTGCACCTGGGACAGTGTAATCCTGGATGTACTTATAGACTGGGGTACAAGAAGATTGAGTGCAGCCCTGCAGAAAGGGATCTGGGGGTTTTGGTTGATGGTAAGCTCAATATGAGTCAGCAATTCGCCCTGGTGGCCAAAATGCCTAGCTCCATCATGGGGTGTATTAAGCACAGTATAGCTATCCTGTTGAAAGAAGTGATTGTCCCACTATACTCGGCATTGGTGCAGCCTCACCTCGAGTACTGTGTGCAGTTTGTCACAATGTAAGACGGATATAAAAATTAATGTGTCCAAATTAAACTAATGCTGAAATGCTGAAATTCATGGCTGGCCAGAACTCAGTATGGAGTATATGTGGCAGAGATGTTCTTACTGCGTTTGATCTTTCCCATTTCAGGCAGATCTGTGACCTGGGAGGTGAGCTTTAGTAGATCTTCTTTAACAAGCTTCTGAAATGTCTTCTTTTACAAGCTCTGAAGAGAAAAATAACTCCTATGTTACATGATGGGTACAGCAATGGAAAGCAGGACAAATCTCAGCAATAAAAGGAGGGTTTTACTGTCTTGGTCGGGTTAAAAAGAGAAATGTGAGAGTGGTGAGAGCATTAGGAAGCTCAGTGGTTTTCTCTAAAGACTCTCATTTGTGTGAGTAGTGGCTTATCCCCTTGTGTACGAGGCAGGTTTGGCATTTTTTCCTTGCCTTGCTTGATACATTCTTCTGGTGCCAGACTCTTTCCTCTTCCCCTTCAGTCAGTGCCATTAGGTTGAGAGACTGTCTGCAGCCTCTTACACTGCTGTCCCAGCTCTTCTGAGTGCTGCCAGGATTCATGGGACAGGTGAGGCTCCCTCAGAGGCTCCATCACTGCTTCCCCAGCACCTGGTTTAGTAGCTCTGTTTTTCATTTCCCATCTTTCTAACTGTGGAAAGAGGAATCCAAGGAAGGCTGGTCTGCAGTAGCCCCTTGCACACTATAAATGCCGAAGTCATGATTCCCAGTGTTTTGTTCCTGGTGGCCACTAAGAGTGTCACCATTAGGCTGGAGGTGATGTAGTTCACGTAACTCTCATTAGCCTTTGTCTCTTTGCTGTCGCAAACTCTCTGTGTGTCTGGCTGTGAGGGCTCCCTGTGCATATCTGATGAGGTTCAGCCTTCTCCAAGTGAAGAGACCTTGCAGTGGCTTTGTGCTGCATCTTTGTAAGCTTACATTTTTCAAGATAATAAGATCTAACAGAGTGGTTATCTAATATCTGCCGAAGTTTGTACTTTCTGTATGAGACAATTACATGAGCTCTTTAAGAGGTATTTTTCTTGGAAGGATTAACACTTAAATGTTTTGTGGTATTTTGTTTAAAAAAGTCTCAGAAGGAAACATCAGATATGTACCATAACATTGTCCTGTTAGACAAGTGTATACATCATAGTAAAAACCCCATTAAGCATCACATTGAACCCTCAAGCTTTGAAAACACTGCCTACAGAGCTGGGTTCTCAGCAAAATCAGTAAGCTCCTGTGGATTTCAGGTGGGGGAAATGGGAAATTTTTGTCCCAGCCATAGCATCCCCCTCAGCCCTGGTACCCCAGTACCTAGGTAGCCAAGCAGAGGCATGCTCCAATGCTTTTGCTCTTTCATTGTCTTCTACGATGCAGAAATATGACTTAACATAGGGGCTGCTTCTTCCTGAAACTAAAGGTTAGGATCTGGTAATTCAGCTGAAAAATACCTTGTCTTCTCAGAGCTCAGCGCGTGTTTTATTTCTCTTTATTCAACCAGGCGGTGGAGTGCTGCTGGTTGAATCGCTTCTGAATGAAGATAAAAGTGGGCCTTTAGAAACCCAACTGTATTCGATGAATATGTTGGTCCAGACGGAAGGAAAAGAGCGAACAGCAGCAGAGTACAGCAAGCTCCTTGAGGCAGCTGGCTTTGGAGAGGTTCAAGTCAAGAGGACTGGAAAACTCTGTGATGCTGTTTTAGGAAGGTAATAATTCTCCTGTCTTCTGCCCTCTTGTGTACATAAGTGGGGAAATGAGATAAGCTGTTAACTTAGCTTTTAGTTAAGGCAGTGAACTCTTTTGTAAGATTATGCATTGTCAGGAGAATCAGTGATTGTTGAGCACATATGGATTGTATGTCTGAGTATGGGAAAAATATATTAACACCTGCTCCACAAGAAATTACCCATGAAAGAAATGTGCCAAGGAGAGCTTGTAATTACTGATATGCTCCCAGTTTCTGCTTCAGGTTTTTTCCACATTCTTTCCAAGTTTAACGAGGTACCTGACAAAGACGAATTTTAATTATTACTCTCTTTGCTTCCTGCAAAATAAAACTGTTCACTACAGTGAGCTCCATTTTTCTCATGTTCGCTGGGGACTGATGTAGCACAGAGTAAATTCTAAATCCTCATGACTGGTGTCTTTTGAACCTGTAATTCTGTCCTAAAGGGTAGAAATGATGGGGCAGGCATTGATAGTTGAGGTGGGAAATTAAAAAAAAAACTGGCAAATGAAATATTTCTCCTTCCTTTGCTACAGTCTGTGACACACATTGGTGCAGGGTATAGAGAAGCATTCACAAAAGGCCTGGACACTTACAAGGTCAGCAGTATGATTTGTTATTAGAGGAATAAACATACTCCTTAGGATTTAAGCACTGGATTTCTGGTTGTGAATAGCCTGCAAATACCAGATTTCCAGGGGAAACCTGCCCCAGAAGACAGTTTTTCTCTAACCAGGAATTGGACAAGGGGCAAGGTGGCCTTTGCTGTGGATCATCTCATCTGTGGAAAACGTTCTTCAAGGAAAGAGTCTCATCGATGAGGAAATGGACTTGGAGGAACACAAGCCCAGATTGGCTTTTGTTGTGATAATTTTGGGAGATGGCAACTTTGGTGGTAAGTGATCAATTCAAGGGCAGGGCAGTGTCCAGGGGCAGGTCCGTGGAGAAGCCAAGACACCAGGAAGGTCTGGGGGAAGCTGGTATGAAAAATGATGTTGCATTTCCTTTAGAATACAGATTAACTTGTGAAAAAGAGAGCTTCACAGCCTAGCCTGATGACCGTTGGGAGGGCAGTGATGCTTCTGCACTGTAACACTTTTGAGAGCCCAGGGAATAGCAGCTGTGAGGCAGAGGGAAGTAGTAGAGGATGTAATTATCCATCAGGGATCTCTCTGCCGCCTGCCATCTGCTATTTCTTTAAATCAGTTAGTGAAGTACAGCTCGCAGTAGCCCAGATGCCTGGTGCCCGAAGGATTTGGAGGAGGTGGTGGGAAGTGCGTATCTGTGCATGTGGCTTGAATGCTAGTTGAGGCTGCAGCAACTGCTGTAGTTTCTTAGCAGAGTATAAGTGTACAACTAGTATAAGAAGTAGGGTTTTTTTCCTTATCAAGGCCTGGTCTCCGAGTCCCAGAAGAAGAAACTACTTTAATTTTAACATGCCACACTTCTCAGTGCATGACACTGCAATGTTAACATTCATCAGGCTTTCCTTTAGCTAGAGAATTGTGTTTTGACATATTGTCTCGATTAAAGCTGGAGCTTCATTTGAAGAAAGTTACTGTCTGCCAGTGCCTAGCTCTAACATTTTAGTACAGCTGTGAACCCTTGTGACTGCACAGGGAAAACTGGAAGGATTAGGCCTCCCAGAGACAAATAGACCCATCACTTCTGAACTGCTGCAAAGTGCAGAGACAGTTGAATGGCACTATCCAGATATAGACTATATAGACTATTCTCCAAGCCACCTCTCAGAAGCACTGGCCACCTTTCAGCTCAGGGTCTTTGGATGGAATAGGATTCAACACACAGCATGCAGATGCTCTTATTTCAGCCATCACTTAAGTCTGGTTGAATAGGGCATTATCTGATACTGTATTTAGAATGTTTTGCCTATATGCAGCTGCAAATAAGGTATAGAGACCAGAAACTGGATTTTACAACATTTCTACAGTGCATATTTTGGCACGGTCAAGGAGAAATCCGAGTCCTCTGGAAGGTAGTATGATAACAGCAGCCTGTTAATTTTGTGTGACTATATAGAGATAGGTATTAGAATGGCTGTCTCTGTCTAACTGCATATATTTATCTATATCTATTTATAAGAGATAAATGCCTCATGAGTTTTAAATTGGTACGTTCTCCTGTTTGTGAAGAAAAGTCCTTTATTTTTTTCTGGGATCTAGCTGGGAAATATCACACTTGGTAGTTCCGGACACAATGTAATGTGCATATTTAAAACAGGGTATGAAGTAAAGTATGCTTGGTTGTGGTGGGTTGACCCTGGCCAGCAATCAAGCAACCACCCGCCGCACACTCACTCCCTGCCCCCAGCAGGGTGGGAGAGAGAATTGAATAAGCAAAGGCAAGAAAGAGCTTGTGGATAATGATAAAGACAGTTTAACAAGTGAAAGACAGAGGTGGGAAAAAAACCCAGAACAAGTGGTGCAAGGGCAATCACTCACCACCTCCCACCAGCAGACTGATGCCCAGCAATTCACTGAGCAGCAGCCGCCTTTGAAAGATTACCCCCAGTTTTTACTACTGAGCATGAAGTTTCATGGTATGGGATATCCCTCTGGTCAATTTGGGTCAGCTGTACCTGCTGCGTCCTCTCCCAGCCTCTTGCTCGCTCCCAGCCTACCCTGTGCGAGGGAAGAGTGAGAGACGGAGAAGGTCCTGATGCTGTGCAAGCAATACTCAGCAATAGCTAAAACATCCCTGTGTTATCAGCACTGTTTTGGTCACATATCTAAAACACAGCACTGTATGGGCTGCTGTGAAGAAGCTTAACTCCATCCCAGCCAGACCGAGTACAATGGTAAAGAGGAGATGTAAGTTAGATGCATGTTTTAACTACAAAATCATCTGTCTTGAATAATGGGTGTCTGCCATACTAAACACATAACTAGTACCAGAAGGGAAAAGGAATACTGATTTTTTTTGATCCTTACGTAAAGAAGACAAGATACACTCCTGTCCTTGCAGGAATCCCGAATATCTTATACCTCCAATATTTCTCTCATGCTTAAAGCATCATACTGTTCACTGCCTGAGTACCTAACAAAACCATATACAGTTTCCCTTGAAATTCTGCTGTTATGTTTCTGCATGTCTAAAATCTAAGAGTGCTAAATAGGCTACGAACATACTGTCATCAAATCAATTGGTGTTTGAAGTAATGACACAGTGTTAGTCATGTGAAGCAAAGAAAGTTAAGATTAGTTTATATTTGAGATATATATATTCTATATATGCATGTAAACATGAAAAAACTTTAAAATACAAATTATTACAGAAAAAGTTTTCTGTTGCTACTTTCTATTCTTGTACATTTGTGTCTGGTTCATATCCTATTAATTGGAGTAGGTTTCTGCTCTGGTGTAGCCACCATCTCACGTGCCACTAGATGTTGCTGTTGCTGTGCTAGTCTGCTGAGATGGCATCAGCCGTGGTTAAGGAAAAAACAAAAACGTCTACACGGTCATTTGCGGTCACAGCTGAAATGCCATGTAAATTACACAGTTTAGATACTGGCAGTTGAGATAAAAGTGGTTAAAGGGTCTCTGCGTTCAGCTCTCAATAAATGCGAATGCATTTTTATCATATAGCGCTATATCCGGAGCCACATGTGGAAGAAGGAGCAAACCCGTCACCTTCACGTGCCGTAAGGGCCGTGACATGAACCCAACCTTCCTTACACGAAGCAGAGCGCAGGGCCCTTCTTCACAAAAGGTTGTGCCGGTCCAGCAGAGCTTGCCTGTAAAAGCCCTTTTAAAGTGCCACAGGAAAACTGACATTGCGGTATGTGGGCCTTACATTTCATTTCTTCTTGTTACTCAGAGAATAAAAACACCCTTGCAAATGCAGAGCCAGGTTACTTCACGGGTTGATGCCTCTCTGCCAGTGCTGCCAGGTGGGGAACAGGCTCCGGCATGGGGACCCCAGGGTGCTCGCCCTGTTTCCCCAGTGCCCCACACTGGCCACGGAGGGACCCTGAAAACTCACTGCTCTCTCT
Source organism: Pandion haliaetus (assembly GCA_013401275.1). Classification (NCBI taxonomy): domain Eukaryota; kingdom Metazoa; phylum Chordata; class Aves; order Accipitriformes; family Pandionidae; genus Pandion; species Pandion haliaetus. The sequence continues at coordinate 170,218 of VYZV01023839.1, forward strand.
GGCCGTGGGTGCTGGCCTCGGTGTAGGTCGCCCCCTGTCCTGGTGTGGGTCACTGCCTGGCCCTGGCAGCGGTGACCCATGGAGGCCCTGATGATGCCATGTGGTGGTCATCAGCGTGAACTGCTCGCCTGAAACACTCGTGGCACTTACGGCTCTCACATCTGTCTCCCCCATGCAGGACCTGCCTTTGCCACCTCCCTGCAGGGGCTGGTGCCTCCAATGCCATTCCTGAGATCCTTGGGCCTCCTGAGATCCCTGGGCCTCTGGCGGCCTTCCCTGAGGGGCTGCCTCCCCAGGCCCTGCCACCCTGTCTCCTCCATGGGGTCTGGCCTCTCTCATCAGCTGCCCTGTGACCGCAGCCACCACTCTGGCAGTTTCTCAGGGTCTGTTCAGCTAGCAACACCTCCAACCAGGGCCCCATCATCTGCCACAAATGCACGGCAGCTGTTCCTAGATGGGTTACTGATGCCCAGGGCACTTCAGCAAAGGCATCAAATGCAATGGAGGCTATGACCCCTGCCCATGGTTTGTGGCTGTAAGCAGCAAAGGCAGGTAATGTGATCTGCTTGGATTCATTACAAAGTCCAGGGTGAAGCCAAGAGTAGGACTGACCACCACCAAGACCATGGCGGCACACTGGTCACTAGAGGGACCCCACTAGTTCATGTCATTGTCATGGTCTAGCCATGATACTCAATCAGTTTTTCAGTGGATCCAGTCATACCAGAGTTGCCCTACTGTAGCATCAACTCATTTAATGTAGGCAGTTGCCCATGTGATACAGTTGGAATCTTTTACAAGTATTTCTTCAACTTTCTGTACCCACATTTACCTGTGAAGAGCAGACAGTGCACACCATTTGCTCATGTCTTTGGATTCATGTTCTGCACATATCCACGCTTTGTGTGTTGCCAGCAGTAGGTGAGGTCACCTTCCTGCATTCAACAGCAGAATATGAACAGAAACAAACCAGAAATTTTTTACTTTTGTACAGTTTCTGAGGTCTTTTGAAGGCAAAAAAGCATCATTGGAGTTGGAGACTGTGAAGGAACTATGTTTTTCCCTGACTCAAATTGATTCCAGTTGTGGTGGTTTGACCTCAGCCAGCAGCTAAGCACCATGCAGCTGCTTGCTCACTTGCCCCCACAGTGGGACGGAGGAGGGAATACAAAGAGCAAGAATGAGAACACTCATGAGTTGAGATAAAGAGTTTAATAAGCTAAGGGAAGAGGAAGAAAAAAACAAACAAGTGATGCAAAAGCAGTCACTCACCACATCCCACAAGTAGATTGATTCACAGCCAGTCTCCAAGCAATGACTAGCTTCCCCAAACCACCCACCCCTCAGTATTTATTGCTGAGCATGACATTATCTGTCATGCAATATCCCTTCGGTCAGTCTGGGTCAGCTGTCCAGCCTACTCGCTGGGGGAGCAAAGTGGGAAATAGAGAAGGCCTTGAGGCTGTGCAAACACTGCTCAGAAATAGCTAAAACACTAGTGTGTTGTCAACACTATTTTAGTCACAAAACCAAAATAACACAACATACAGGCTGCTATGAAGAAAATTAACCCCATCCCAGACATACCCAGTAATTTAAAAGAGTCAATTTAAAAGAAAATTCCACTGGGATTCAAGGTCACGATTTGGTATCGCCAACTAAAGTAAACTTCTGAAAGATCAGTGCTTTACATCTGAGAAGGAAATGCCTTCTTTACTTTCTTTCATTGCTGATCCATCATTGTAGGTGGTAGATGAGTGAACTTCTGGGAAGTCATGGTTTTATTCTGAGTTTATGATGTCCATGTTAAAGTTTAGGCTCCTGGAGTGATGTGAGTGTCTAAGAATACGTTTCTTAATTTCAAAATAACTTTTAATCCCCTTATTCAAGGGAAAAGTCCTGAAAACACAGTCTATGTACATGCTAATGAATAACAAAGCAATGCTAAATAAAACAGGAAAAAATCTTTTATTCTTCTAAAGCAAGATTTTTGGTGAATCTAATTAATGACTTTCAAAGCATTGGTTTGGAAAAGCTTCCTCTGTGCCTACCTTCTCAGGATGAGATATTTATATTTATGTAAAAGCACTTTTAAGCTAGTCCCATTGTCTTAAAACCTTGACTGAAGCACCTAATTCTCTGAGCACCTGGATGCACAACAGGGACCTTCTAGAACTGGTCCTATGCACCTGGAGCTTGAACCTTGGAGGGTGAGCCCACACAAGAAGACTGCTGAAGGAGACACACAAGATCTACTGAAGATGGCAGTATAAGTACTGGGGAGGAGACCAACATCAGATGTATGACAAGTGACTATCATGGGGCAATTAAAATATGGAGCTGAGCCTGGACATGCTGCAGTTTGCTTTCCCAGCTCCTTCACGGAAGTACATACATCCTGTCTACACAGACATGGCAGACTGAAAATGAGGTACGGAGTGGAAGCGTGGGTTTGAAAGAGTCCAGTCTACATGGTTCATTTGGGGTTTGGGTTAGGGTTAGTGGTTGGGTTGAGAGGAAGAAAGCCTAGAGCTCCAGGTGGATGGGGCTGGAAATGGACTGTCAAAAGGAATGATCGGCTGCAAAGAGAACTTGCCTGCAAGAGGTTTTTGGTCCACATAATGGCTTGATGACTTTCTTGAAGGCTCAGCCCAAACATAAATTTTTGTTTTCCAGCTGATGTGCAGACTGCAAGGTTGGAGTTGTGTCTGGATATGTGGACAAAGTCGTGTATTTCTCCTTTCCTTCCACAAGGGCAGATGGTGGAAATGTCTTACTACTCTTTTCTAATCTGCAAGGTGCAGGCTTGATCTGAAAGATTGTTTTATGGTGCAAGCAGACATTTCAAATGTGACACCTTTCTCCTGAATGGCTTATCTTGTTTATGCACTTTTTGACAGAGGTTTCACATCATCTTTATTTATCTTTTGTGTCATTCTGCATTAAAAGTATACCATTTGCCTTTCATTTTGGACCAGAAGCTGTTATTTACAGTGTTGCCAGCCTTAGGTGCTCAAAGATTAGGAAGGCCTGCAAATCATGAGATTTATTTTTAAAGTGTATTGTCCTTTTTAACTTGCTTTCACATTTCCGAGACTGAGACATGTTTTTCATGTTTGTGAGCATCTCTGTGCAGATACACAGGCTAGAAGCCTGTCTGTCTCTCTCCTTTAATGAAAGAAGAGATTTTACTTGCTTGTGATTCCCTGGTTATCAGGGAAAACCTCCTACCAGGTAAAAAAAGAAATGAAAATTTAAGGGATAATGAAAGCAGAGAAGCAGTGGTATATTCAGCATTGTTCGAGGTGGACTCGTCTCATCTGAACCTCTGAAAGTGGTTCCTTATGTTCCAGGCACTTCAGGATACCATTTGTCCAAAATATTTTGCATGTCCTATTTTCCTACAGGGCCTAGAAAGCACAGTGAGGGTGACTGGCTGAGACAGAGATATCAGATGATCTTATCTGTAGTGCCTTTAATTCAAGAACAGATGCCTTTCCGAAATGAATGTTCAGTTCAGTGAGTTGTTGAGCTCAGTAATAGGCATCAAAGCATGCGTAAGAAGTCTTTGCAAAGGCTATTAGCTTTGTGGGGCTAATCTCACTGGGTTCTAGTTATAATCAGAGGAGACTGAATGAATCAGGTACAGAAGCAGTCTGCACTTATAGCCATCCACAGAAGCCTCCCTCTCCCTTGACTGTAGGAGGAGCATATGGAGAAAGTAGCGTCAGTAGGGAACAGTTAGCCTTTTGTCACATTCTGTGATAGGTGCAAAATCAAATCACAAGGCTGTAATGGTCCTTCTTATCCTTAAAAGTAACAGGGCATTGTTCATGAGCCACTTTTGCCTGAGTAGAATCTCACCCTGTAGATATCAACAGGATATTGCAGGAGTTGGGGCAAGTGGTTTTGGAGAGTTCCCTCGTAAGCTGCAGTCACTGTGCAGTCTTCCCTACCTGCAAGTTACGTGGCATGAAGGTGACTTTGCCAGGAGCTGCAGCCTGTGAATAATGTGTTCTGAATGCTTGCTCGCTTTCCAGACAAAGCGAGGTGTTACATCCTGCAGCAGCCAGGCATGAACGCATATAATGAAATGAGGCTGACCAAACAGCCAACAGGGATGTGTGGGCCTGACTCAGGTCTTTAGTGATTTCCCCACCACCCCCTTAAAAAGAAAACAGTTCATAGAGGTGATTTTGCTTATTTGACTGCACCAGCAATATTAGTTTCATGCTAAAAAGCAGCCTGAAGGAAGTGGTGGTATCTGTGAATTAATTACCCTTTTAAGTGAATGAATTAAGTGGCTAAATGTGAATGCTCTACAGTTTTTACCAAGGAAATGTTAATTTACCCTTGAATGAGGAGCACTGCAAAATCAGCCTATGTTATATGCTGGGAAAAAAATAATCTCGTACATGTGTGCCTGCAAGCTCTCCCAAACATTTCCTTCCCACAGTGGACACACAACATCAAACCTACTTCAGTATCTTCCACGCTTGCAACTTCTGTCCTCTTATACCCTTTCCAACTCTGCCACTGTCTGTTGTGATCCTTGCTGTGTAAAGCCCACTCTAAATTGTCAGATATTCAGGGTATGGAGCTGTCAGTTCATGTGCTTGTAAAGCACCCTGCATGCCCATGGGTTGCTGTGACTCAAGAGAAAGTGTTTGGTCTCAGGACGTGGCTAGTCGGTGTGGGCAGGGCACACGTGGTTGTGCCCCAAATCCTGTGATTCCCTACCTCGGCACAACAGCCTGCCGTAGCATTGCAGCAGTAATTCCTCAAATACGTTGGGTGGGTGTCAGTGAAAAGGGCACAGTCTAAGTCCTGAAGACCTTTACACTATAAATAGGAAGGCTTGCAGAAAAATAGAACAACATGCCTTTGATTTCTGGGATGAACCTGGGGTGGGCAAGAAAGTAAAGGCAGGAAAAAACCAAAACCAGGGCATGCCCATGGACTGCCATTTGCTCATGTTGCTGCTTTGTTCCCTGTGTCAGCAGACAGGCTAGTCATAGTCAATATGCTACAGCTGCATATATAAATTGATATTTAAGTTTGATGAGTCAGAGGATTCCTGTTTCAGAGTCAGTGGTAATTCTGCCCTTGTCTTCACTAGGTGCAAGAATGGGACATTTTGATTTGTCAGACCTAATTCCCTAAATGCAGTACTTCTGTGAGTTAATTCATCACAGTAGGAAAAGGCCAATGACATGCACTTAGCACTACCGTGTCTTTGCTTTGTAAAGGAATTTACGGGGTGAGCTCAGAGTCCTTTCTGTTCTTTTGGATGTTGAAGTCATTTTGCTGTTTAGGCATCAGCATCTTTATTGGGAAGATAAGTATCAGCTTGGATGGATGAACTTAAATGAAAACTCTGCCACATCCCCTTCAAAAAGATGCTTTTAATTTTTTTTTTTTCCCTTATTTTTTTTCCCCATGAGTTCCAATGTTGAGGATCTCAAAGATCCTGAAGCCAAGTTGTGATTGCCAGGTCAGTGACGGGGTAATCCCTGACTGCTCTGAATTTAAGACAGAAGCATAGAGACATCACCAGTCTCATCAGAACCTCTTCCCATTTTTCTTGAGAAATGAAAAATGCTGTGAAGAAGACCTGTTCCCCACATGAGGAACACACACGTGCTCAGCAGAACCAGGTTGCTTCATTTGTTTGAGAACATTGCTGTGTTAGGGGCAGCCACCTGTGGCAAGGTTTCTGCTAACTCTGGTGATAAATCTCAAGGAAAAACCTGCCTTTGCAGGGATCTTTCTGTGTAACAAGTGCTTTGCTGTATGCAGGCAAATTAAAGCCCTCTTTGCTCTATGGTTTCCATGCTCCAACAGGGATTTCTGATGTCACCTTTTTATATTTGGGACCTTTCAGCTGCATTTTCTCCTGTCATTGGTTGTTTTAATGCATATATTCCAGCAGTAGATACGCTGGCATCCTCCCAGCAACCTTTAACTGTGCTTCAAGCAAATTGCAATCAGCATACCTAGTTTTAGCAGAACTTTGATTGAGAAATGTGATCTGGGAGGCTCTTACACATGGTTGGATAATACAATCTACAAGGTTCTCACTAAAAGCATTTTTGCTAATAAGCAATTAACTTTGGACTTTAGTTTTCCACCTGGTGAATTTTCAGCTGTGTTGAACTTCCAGCTGTGTCACTGAAGAGCAGTGCCAGCCGTTGAGCAAAAATAGTAGGCTGGATGTGGAAAGATCCTCTGCGAGACAGATTTGCGTGAATGCCTTGTATCACTGAGGGTGTCCCATTTCCACAGACCATGATGAAGGCCAGACACTCGGAGGAGAAAAACCCACATGATTTTAGCAGAGGCTTTGCTGCCCCTCTAAGCCTCTCCAGGTGCAGCTGACAAAACTTGTTGGTGTATTTGAGTGATAACTTGTGACCATTCATTCTGTGTCATTTTGTCTTCCTTGGCATCTGACTGGGTTCTTCCTAGAGCGGTGGAATGGGAGAAGCAAATTGGCTTTTGCAGGTTTTTTTCCCCTCCTGCTAATGTTGAAAAGTGGTAGGACAGCAATTTGTGAGTTTTGGGTGATGGCTATACAGTGAAGGCAGTAACCAAATTTGGACCTTGTGCTGAGGATGGAAGTTTGCTCCAATGGATGCAGACGGCTCTTATGGACAGAGTTCTTCCCTCTCTCATCACTGATCCCATACCAAAGATCCCCTTGCACTTTCTCTGCCTTTGTATTTTCTAAAACCTTGGAGTATTTGATCCTCCAAAGGAGGATCAACTCTTCTTATGTGTCTAGAAGGAACATCGCGGTTGTTTTTTGTGAATGCATAAGCAACATGTCATGCAACAGAACTGCTCAGGGCCGCAGGGAAATGGAAGCAGTTACCCACTGAGGCTCCTGGTACATTGTAACTCTGAAAGCATGCTGCAGCTTATGAGTCACATTTCCTTTACACCAGTGGGGAATGTGACTAGAAAATACATCTATACACTATAAAAATCCAAGTTCAGGCACCATAAACAAAAGAAAATCTGTAAATTCTTACCCTTCATTTATTAATTTTTATAGGTACTTCCCCTAAATTCCCAGTAATGAAACTTAACTGAAAATTGAGATTTTGCCACTTTTTCTGAGGCAAAAATTAATCCATCAAGCTTAAATCAGCCAAGGCAAACATAAAACAAAAAAAGCCATAGAACGAAGGCCTCCACTTTTCACCAGAAGCATTGGATACAAGTCCATTGCTTTATTTCTTCCTATTTCTCAGTTCTTGCTTAAACATTTAATTTGTGATGTCAAAATTATTTCCCATGCACTGTAGCCTCCAAAACTTCAGAAAAGGTTTTACTTTTTCTTCCCTTTATTTATTTTTTTCTTAGCCTGGTTCAATTAGTAACAAAGCTTCCAAATATACTTTTATTCAAGGTATAATCCTGTAACTATACAGCAAGTATGTAAGATGGTTTTTCATTCTCCTTAACACAAAAAGGAAATTTTAAACTTCCATCAAAAATTTCTAACTTCTCAGTGAGAAAAATTGCTGTCCTACTAAAATTCAGAAGCAAAAAAAAAAGGGATAAAAAAGATTTTCCCCCACTCTTCACTTTTTATCGGCATCTATAGCCTCAGAGCCTAGCATTCTGCAGAATTGGAGGCAGCCCTTGGCCACATTAAAGCATCATTTCTAGCTTTCTTTGCAAACCCAGAATGTAACATGGCAGCACCTCCTGTGTACCTCACCTGAAAGCTACTTTTGTCACCACAATGAAGTAGAAATATCAAACCTGAGAAGTCAGCAAGGAGAAGAATATGTGGCTCAATTCTTTATGATAGTCCAAGTGCAATACTTGGAGAACATCATAAACCAGTCAAAAGAACAACACTGCTGTGCATTAAAAGATAAATTGCAAGGAAAATTTGAATTATGACAGTGAAAGATTACTAAATGTGAAACCATTTAAAAATGAATTTATCGTCATGAAAAAGCAACTCTTAATACTGGCCTAAGTATTTGTTTGACCTTGATTGTTAAGTCACTGGCAAGAAAATCGTAGCAGTTTTCTTCAGAAAAATAGCAGTTAATGAAGTTGCCATTGGGTGTAGCTATTGTGTTACTGTCTCCCTCGATGATCGCATAACAAACACAGAACTGGTTATTTTTGCAAGACAGCCAATATAGAAAAATTATTTCTTAATAATAATTTCAGGTTCGACAGTGTCTTAGAAGGATGACAGAAATCACACTAATTATTAGCATTCCCTACAGCATGGAAAGAAAGTTTACCATAAATCCATTCTTGTAACTGATGCACATTTTAATCATTGAACTGTTTAAAAAAATACATACAGTACATTTTGTGCTTGAGCTTGAAGTTGACATACTTGAGGAGATGTGTCTTTCCCTAGTTTAAATAAATTTGGTTTTGAAATAACAATGATCTGGAGGAGTGGAAAAAATCCACTTAAAGCTAATGAAACCTCGAGAGTATGCAGAGATGTCTCATAAGCAGATTCTGTGTGCCTAGCAGAACTTGTTGTTCTACTCCCACGTGATTAGTTGTTCTCATGGGAATAAAGGCAGTGAAATAAATGGTTCTCCCTCACTCTCCCTCCTTCCCCAGGATATGGGACACTGAGATGTAAGCATTTGGCTACTTTTTAAAATGTTAGCGGACAAAGTAAGAGAAGTAAGGGGATCACAGGACAAGGCAAAAATAATGCAGTGACCACTGATTCTTCTCAGATCTGTTGAAGAGTTCACCACTCCTAAAATGGTGCCTATGTACAAATTTAAAAGGCTGAATTTATGCCACTTAGCAAACTTGACTGTATTATATATCTAACATTTAAAAAATCACTTTCAAGATAGGAGTATGATGTAACAATAAAATCACTTGAAGAGTGGTAGAAATAAGGACTTTTTAGAGCTTCTGAGATTTAAATGTTCCGATGGCAGGGTGAAGTACTTTCCTCCTGTATCAAGGGCTAGTCTGTTCTCTGTTCTGCTGCTGCAGTGCAAGACATATATGACATCCCAGGGAAAGGACAGAAGAGTCACATCCGCTCTGATTTTCTTGTGGGTTATGAAAGTAGAGCTTGCAGGATGGAAAACATAGTGGTGTAAGTGGTGTCTGGGAGACCCTTTGTGACTGTTCCTTGTGCTGTGTCTTCACTTGAAGCCGTAGCTGCCTCCAGGCAGGGATATGGTCTCTATAGTCATACTGAGTGGCTTCAAACACACTTCTGGTTTTAGCACTAACAGCTTCATTTTTCAAACTAAATTTTTTAAGTGATCTGAAGCTGACTGCTGAGCATCTTGAAGCTTCAGCTGACACAGCAGTTTTGTTTCTGCTACTATAAAAAACCTGTAAGAAAAATACTTAACCATGTTGCTCTAATTTGGTGTTCACTAAAGAGAGGGAGTTCTAACCCTGACTTGTACTAACACAGAGTACAACCAGATGTTTTCATGCACCTTCATGCAGGTCTGTTGGTTTGCAGACCCTTCAGCAGTTGTAATTATGGAGTGTCAGGGAATGACCTGTGCCAGGATGCAGGGAAAGGTCAGACTCCAGACTAGGATGATAAGGAAGGAGCACAAGTGACAAATTAATATGGGACTCCTTCAACAGAGTCAGTGATAGTAACTAATCTTGGTCTTACCCAGAAACATTTTCATATCCATTTTAAATGGGCATTTATCTGCTCAGCTATCAATCAGTTTGTTTGTGATCCAAGTTACGTAAGACAAGTTACTTCAAAGGAAATAGCCAATCACCCACAGTGAATTCTTTAATTCTTTTTCAAAATTTTTTTTAGAAAATCAACTACAATATCCCTAAGACTCAGAAACCTACTAGTAGAGTAAATGAATATTAAGAATTTTATGTTTGACCCAGACAGATTCAAGAGTCCCAGAGTCCCAAAGAGTGAAATAAGCATGTTGTCCTTTTGAAAATGCTAACTCTGTCCCTGGATTTAATAAGGTATATTACAAGATCCCACACTGGATATGTGGTTATTCCATGTCAGAATATTGATAATCAATACACAGAAAACATCTGGTGTTCATAAAAAGCGAAGTGTAGATAGTCAATGGGTAGTTAATAAATATTGAAGAATTATACTTCAGACAGTTAGGTCACTGGGAGGACAAAGAGCCTTTTTTCTGCCCTCATTTTGGATCTCAAAATTGGCCTGCTACCTATTTAAGTTTTGAACTTTCTACAGACAGGTGTTAAACAGGTAAAACCTCATCATGCTTCTTGTTTCCCAGCCACAGGAGAGCCGGGCAGGGCCCTGCAGTTCTTCCTCATTCAACAGCAGCATCAAGCTAGCATAGATGAAGGGAGCAGATCTTATTTATGCTCTTGTGACATTTTCCGTAGTAGAGCCTCTTTGTGATTTTGCATTGTACCTCCAGACAAAGCCTGCTTCCTGCTCTGGCTGTGATGACTTTTTCAGTTGCATTGCATTAGAAGGATATTACAGAATTAACTAAAAGTTACATTGGAGGATAAAAATGGGAGAAAAGGAAAGCAAAAAAAAAAAAAGTAAGTAAGAGTGGTGTTTGTAAAAACAGAGAACAACCTAAGAACCACATTAAAGACAAAGACAGTGAAAGTTAAAAAGAATTACTTGCAGTACTTAAAACAGTACTCCACTGTAAGAAAAGAGGTGGGAGAATTATCGAAGACAGGTTTTCCTGAATCCTATGTAGCCATTCAAAAATGGTTTCCAGGCAACCAGAACATGTAGATAGCCCCAGGAATAAGAGGTATTCTGAATGCTTGGAGACACAAAGAGGAAGAGAAAGATGAAGCAGAGGTGGAGTCAGGCTGGGAAGATGCTGGAGTGGAGGCTCCCCTCACGCAGCCCCAACACAGCAGCCAGTGAGACAGAGGGGGAGCTGCTTCATGCTGAGAAGGTCCACCAGAAGAACGAAAATGAAGGAAAGAAAGCATACGGGGGATACAAGAACCTAGACGAAAAGCATATGCTTTGTATCACTTTTTCAGACCTACCATTAAAACCAGTGGGCAAGAGTACATATCTTGCTGGATGTGAATTATCTTCATTTTGCAGAAGACTGACGTTTACATTTCCCCTGTACTTTGTTCTAGCTGTTTAAGAAATGTTCCTGTTAGCTTTTGTCCAGGTCAGTAATTGTTCACTTCTTATTCTGGCAAATCTTTCATTAATGGCTGGATTTAATCACAAAGGAGAAAGATGAGTGTCTAAAAAATTACTAGTTGGCTAGGTATGTGGCAAAAGGTGTATAATTGAGTGAATTTGATAGAAAACACTGAAAGCTGGTCAAAATGATAGTAATATTGCCAGCCAGGGTAAACTGGGTTTGTAGATCATTGTTATGTGTACTCTGAATTATTGATAAACAAGCCACAAACCCCCTTATATCATCCTTGTGGAGAAAACTTGGATATGCTTTTCAAAATCTATATATAACCTAAGAAGTTTAAACAGGTTTCCCAGAGAGGTTGTGGAGTCCTCATCCCTGCAGATATTCAAAACCTGCCTGGACATGGTCCTGGGCAGCCAGCTTTAGGTGGCTCTTCTTGAGTAGAGGGGTTAGAATAGGTGAGCTCCAGAGGTCCCTTCCTACCTGAACTGTTCTGTGATTCTGCAAAATATAGGAGGGTCAATGTCAACAAGTTTTCAGGTGAGAACATTTACCTATTGTCTCTTTAGTTTACCCTGTTTTTCCCAAGTATATGGCTCCCCTGACGTCTCTTTTAAAACTCATTAGGTGCAGCCTGGGAGACTACAGCACTCCATAAGTCATGGGACTGAAGCCTCTCAAAAGCTGCTCCCAGCTGAATCCAGTGGCAATACAGCTAACCACCTGCATGCCAGGGTTCCTGATCTCTTCCTTGCTGCATCCATCAAACTCAGAACCAACCTTTATTCTTGAGTTAAATCTGGTATTTGCCATGCATGTACGTATCTTAGTACATTTTCAACTGGTTTTACTGTGGAAGGTTGTGAATGGCAAATTTCTCCAATCCACTCTTTATGTTATATAAATCCTCACAGTAAATAAATTAAGTAATGTATGTCTCAATACTGGCGCACTGAATATCACTCACACCAATCTAAGGACTGCCTATTTTCTCACATTTGTAGGAATAAAATATCTCTGTGACCTTTTTCCCCTAAATCAGTTTTCTTTAACATAGGTAACTGCAGTCAGTAGTTACTAGGGGGAAGGATGGTCTGACATACAGCACACAGGCCACATGATTATTTATCCTCATTTCTTTGGGAAGTAAGGCTAAAATTATGATGTTTTCAGCTGTTTTGAAGGGGAATTGGGAAGCCTGGAACATTTTTGTTTGTTACCTTTTTTTGAGAGTAATTTAGATCTGGGTAATCACCATGAACCCTCTACATTTCAGTTCCTACGGAGAGGGGTAGGAGCTAGAGGAAAATGTCTTCCAATCTCAGAGGAGCCATGTCTTGGTAAAATGTGTGCTAATTACTTAGGCCAATGCAACAAAGGCTGAGACCAACACATTAAACCTGAATGGAGAAGAACCATCCCAGAGAAGATGGAAACTCCTCTACAGCATTCATTGTCTTGTACTTTGCATGATACCTTGTCAAATGTCTCAGGATGTGTTCCCAACATGGAGAAAATTTAATAATTCTTTTAGTTAACATTTTTCAGCACAATGTTGTTACTAGTAAAGAGCCCTAGATAAAAAAAAAAAAAAACAAACCAAACAACAAACCACAACTAAAAAGAAAAGCCTGAAAGTTCTAATGGAGTTATATTGGCTATACCAAAGTTCACTGTCTTTGGATTAGTGAAACTATCCACAGCTGAAAAAGACCGTAGACCTTGTTGAATGTGGCTGCAGTCAGAAAGGCCTGAGTGTGTTCAGTAGGGAGGAATATAGACCAAATTCTCCATCTTCTGGGTTTCTTCCTGAAGCCATGTATTGCTTGCATCTTTCTTGAAAGGAGCAACATAGGGCACATACACTACCACTTCGGTGTCCAGAAGCTGCCTTCTACCCAAAGGAATGTCAGGATGATCAGCTTTGAGGCTTACTTATGGATCCTGGCACAGCAGCAGAATTTAACCTTAAGTATATCACTATTACAGTGAGATACAGTCTGCAGCAATTTACCTTTATTTACTCACAAGTTTTCCTGTCAGTGACCAAGAACCACTTCAACAGCTAATGGAGAACATAAATCACACCCTTTGACGTATCTGCGATGTGAATCTAGGCAATGATTTAATTACCAAAAACCACTCTGAGCCTCTGATTAATTTCTAACTTTTTTTTGAAAGTCTAAGGATTTTTTAATATATACTCTTGAGTAAATGGGTGATGATCAGCTGTGATTTACATAGGCTGTTAACCTGTTAATGTAGTATTTGATTTCCATCTCAATTTCCCACTAGTTCCTTACCTGTGAGTAAGAAACTTCATACAGCCACTTCAGCTTATACAGCTCCATTTCTGCCTGTTCAAAAGGCTTTTTTCCATTCTGGGAGTGATGTCCCATAGGCATTTCACTAAAATGCTGCAGGAACACAGAAGTGGCTGAGCCGTATACAAGGTATCCTGCTTCTGGTACTTTAGTGGCAGGCTCTAAATTGAAGAGAATAATTCAGGAGAATAGCTAGAAACAATTCTGAATGCTTTGAACTGAGTTAGAAAAAGATTTGACTTTGCAAAAATAACATTAATATAGACCTGATTCTCCAATCTGTCATCCCAATTTTTTGCTGGTGTAATCTCATAGACTTGCATGGAGTTAAACCAATACACAGCTAAGACAAGGGAGATGAGAGCTGGGCTTCTGTGAGTTTTGGGAAGCATGCTGCAGCACAGTGCCTGATCTGCAGTGTTGAGTTCAAAATACAGTAGAGAAAGCACTCATGTTAAACTGCCTAATGCCACACCCTCATCATCTTTTGCAACTAAGGGTAATATTTTCATCAGGCAATTTGGGGAAGGAACATTTTAACTGAGGACAAATTGCAGAAGTCCTGTTTCTGTTGGAAGAAAATGTAGTTAGTTTTGAGCTGGTAAGGATTAAATGAGATTGAAAAGATGGTGGATTTATTTTTTTATTATTATGCAAAAAAATAATTTTGAGTAGGAAAATCAGCTGGCTGGGGAGAATAACAGGGAAGCTGGGAAAAGAATAGGCAGTAAAATACACAGGAGCAAAAAGCAGTGAGTTTGGGAGAAAAAAAACAGCACTAAAAACCCTAGTACAAAGTGGGTTTTTTCCTTAAAAACAGAAGTCTTGGATGGAGAACAATGGAGAACTAGGAAATGGCCTGGTGGATGCAGATCCAGGGAAGGCCACAGATCTTTGCAATGGTGCCCAACACACAGACTACAGAGGGGTTCTGCATAGATACTACAGTCTGCTCTGACAAATCTGATCGCAGGAGAAAGACTGCATATGGATATTCACAGAATACTGAATCAACACAATGGTGATACGCATTGTAAAGTTATCCCAACAGGATCTGGGAGGACTGTGGACCTTGTACTTAATGCCAGGCCACTGTAGGGACACTGGGTAGGGGGAGCTCTCTGTTCCTTTTAATTTTTTAAAATAAAGTGCATTATTTCTGAAGTCATTTAGGAAGAAGGGGGTTGTGGGCAGAAATAATTCAGCATTAGAAGGAAGATCCCAGTGAGAAACTATTTTTGTATGGGCAGATGGATTTGAAACTGCAGTTGGCTCAGTGCTGTTCCTAGTCTATAATAAGAAACTGTTGTTCTGTGTGATATCCTGGCCATATGCTAAAGCCAGAGGATAGTCTATGATAAAAGAGTGAAGAATAGTTTATCTTTCTGAATTTGTTCATACACTCTGTGGCTCATGCTTCTTCATCAGACAAGGAAAGCTCAGAGTGTGGAAGCAGATATTCCTCTTGATTCCTGTCTTTATCGTAAGAATGGAATATTCTCCGGCTTTCCTGAAAAATATGGTTTTCAAAACAGACAAGAACAAGCTGAACTTTCAGGCTCAGAGGTTTTAAATAACTCCATCTCTCAGACCTGTACTCGATTTTATGCCATGCTAGTGGGAGGGGGCAAAAAGCACTTTAGTTGTCTGGAAAATGTGCTGGCATCTTGGTAGAAAAGAAAAAAACGTGGTGTTTTCTCTTCATGCCATTATATCAGACCTTTTTGCATGAACTATCCTAGACAGCTGTCACTCTCTTGTCTGCTCCTCTTCTTCCCAAGAAACCCTGTTTTGATTTACAGGCTGTTTTTTTCCTTTGGAATGCAGAACCAATTCAGACACATGAATAAGGTCAGTGAATAAGAGTCTTGGTGCCTTGAGGAAAACAGGACAAAAGTGAAAGCTGGATTTGTAAGTGTCAAGGGATGAGACCAGGATCATGCACAATTATGCCAACCTGCAGGATAAGGAACTACTACAACTTAGCAAGTAGAAAAAGTAGATGAGAAAACCACCCTAGACTGATTCCTTCTCTGGAATTTACACAGAGGCTGGAAAACAATTAGTATGTAAGAGTGAGTATACAGATTCACTGAAAGAAAAATGAAATGTAACTGCAGAGGCACTCAAGTTACCCCAGAAACTCCTTACAGTCCTTCTGGCTTGTGAAGAAGACTTGGCTGCAGAAGAGAAATTGCTTGTGCATCCTCAGTCCCTCACTCTAACAGTCTGTAAATAAACCAAGGGGGAGATCACAAACTTGACACCTATTGACAACCTATGATGTCCTCCTGTCTAAGGCCAGTTGCAGAACAGCCTGGCCAATGTGAAACCTTGCAAGGAACCTTTCCATGTATTACAACTGCTTTCTCATTTTTGTAGTTGCAGAGTTTCACATCGCTTATTGAGACTGAGTTATTTCTAGAAGTTGCAGATGCAGTAGTTGGTAGACAGTACTGTTAATATGTCCTTATATAAATTTATTTTGCTTGTTTGGAACTGTCATGGTAGTGTTAAGGAAGGGAGACTGTATACTTAAGAAGAGTAAGAGGCATTTGGGTGGGCTGGAGCCACTGGTCCCTGTGTCAGATATATTCTGAGTTTTCCAAACGCAAATGCTATAACATTCTCCTTCTTAGCCAAAACATAAAATTTAAGAAAAGGTATGAATATTGCCGAGAAGTGCATATTTGTCAGGAGGAACACAGAGTTGGGTGAAATATTTCCACTGAGCTATAAAATCTGTACTTTTCGGTCTGTGTCTTTCTGGTTAAATATCTATTTTTCAAGTGATACATTTGCTGAAAGGTATCTTAAGAATCAGGAATGTACATGTAATTTCAAGTGCAGTAGGACTAGAGCTGTGATATCACATCAAGGTTCTGGGATTCAAATGAGATGGCTGAATATATGTATTTCAAAAGGGGGACAGCTCTAGAGGTAAGTTGGCACATACCTATTCAGTCCAGAAAAGCATAGTGTTAGCATTTCCAAGCCAGCTGCAAGGTAAGTAGTGCACCTGCACTCTGCAGGACAATGCTCTGCAGGTGCCAGCACCAGTCCCAAGGGTAGAAGAGTTAGCACAGTGCTGACCATGGGATAATTCACACTACTTCTCAGGACAGCTTATTGGTTTAGGCAGCACATCTCACTGACAGCATTATCTTCCTTCTAGGCCAGCAGCTGACTTGGGGAACCCAGTGCCCTTCTCCACTTTTCAGGGAACACAAGTGCTCTGCAATTGACAGTTTGGTTTGAATTTACTATGTTTTTCTTCTAAATCTCTTACCAACGTCACATGCCATTTAGTCAAAAAAGTTTTTTAAAAGCGGAAATATATATCTTTGTTACAGACCTAGGAATGGCCTGGTTTTCTTGACAAAATCTATTTTTGACTCTCCAGGCAGAACCATTTCCAGTGAAAATGGAGTAACTTTATAATAACACCTGGCCTGTCTTTCAGGCCATTTGGACTGCAGCATGAGTTTTTCTTATATAACAAATATGATTTGCATTTAGAAAGGCTGAGGGATACACCTTATTATAAATGATACTGTTTATACGCAAACAAGAATGAACTAATATAGTGGATTACAAAGCATGCGTCTTTATTGCCTAAGGTCCAGAGAAAGGTCTTAGATCTAGTAAAAAAACAGAGGAAAATGGTTGTGAATATTCAGCTCTTTCATTCCACAGGTCTGGAAAATGGCTGCTTATACAACCAAAAGTTTTCAGCTGTGATTTTACAGAAACTGTTTTCCACACCCATTTCTGCCCTCCTCCTTGTTTGCCTGTTTCTCTAGTACTTTATTAATTTTTTATGTTTTCATTTTCTTCGAAAAAGGTGACATCAAACCCCGAAGTTTTACTTTAATATAAGCCCCTCTTAAATGAATGTTTATTGGCAGAAGTTCAACCACCTTCAGAAACAGTAGAGCTAGCTAGTAAAAACAGGATGCTGGTCTGTCCTGACTTTGCTTTGCAGTGAGGCTGCATGCCATTGCATGAAATTACTCATTTGAATAGGTTGTAAGAACCAAAGGCTGAACATCTCTGTTCCTGTCCGACTGCTGTGCTAGAGAAGATCATGAGTGCCATTTTGCTTTCAAATGAGACCCAAGATATTGTGAGATCTATTGTCTTGAAGGGCAAGACACGAAGCTTATTATGTCAAAACAAGGAGCAATAAAATAAAATAAAATAAAATAAAATAAAATGCTTTATGGAGGGGCAGAAAGGGGTGCATGCTTCATTAATTTTGACTGATGAAAAAGTAGAACCAATTAAAGTCAGGTAGGAATGAACTGCCTACAACTCTGAAGCAACAGAAGGGATTCTTTGACATGATGCTGTATATAATTGGTTTATTATAATAAATGAGGTGTAATATAATTTAGAAGTTATCCTAAATCTAGGAAAGACAAAATTGGCTGATGGCCTATTCATGGTGGAGAGAGTAAATACATTGTAAGACTGTGCAGGAATGGAAGAAGCACTCACAAAACAAAAATCTGAAAGGGATGAATGAGAATAAACTCAATGGATAAAAAACAGGCAGTCTGACTTTTGTGTTACTGTATAGGGTATGAAGGCATAATCCCTTCATATGAGCTATTTCTGACCAGACCCATCAGGTCCTACTGCCTTTTGCAAGCACAGGTGGAGGACAGTAGTATTTGGAGACAGTAGCTTGAATGCTTATGGAAATGGAAAAAAAGATAGGTTGACATCAAAACCAGACATTATCATTCTGTCAGAAGGAAAGTCCTAAGATTAGAGAAGGTAAGACTTATGTGTAGAAAGCATTCAGCCCTGGCAGACAAAAAAAAGATATTATTTATATTCCATAGGGGAAAATGTTATTTGTGGTAATCCTGTTGGAATAGGAATTCAGCTATATAAAAAAACACTCTAATGCCAACAATAAATAAAACAAAGGTTTTAATTTGGGAGAAATTCTTTCCAGTCATTGCCCTACTCAGGCCACCATTTGTGACAGTCATTATTAATATGGATAATTTTGATGCATCAAAATATGGTTAAGTGCTTGTTTTGCCAGATAGACATCCAGATACCTGAAAACACTGAATATTTCCGCCAAGAACTGTTTGTCTTTTTTACAGATGAAAAAAAAGAAGTCACATAACGCTAATTATACTGTGACAATAACTTTAATTGTGTGGTTACATTATTCTGAAAAAAGAAACCTATGTATTGATTGCCAGAAAAGCAATACATTTTATGCCACTAAAGAAGCTCACAAAACCAGCAGAAACCAGGATGCTCTCAGGAGATGGCTGTAGTGAAGCACCATAAAAGCAATTTTAAATTTACCAGTCTGACTACAGGGTAGAAGCAGTTACAAATTAATTAGTCTGACCCAGAGAGAGATAAAGTGCTCTAGAAAAAGACAGGATTAGATTTACTGACCAAAAATATAAAAAAGTGGGTTCAAAGAAAACAGTTAAGTCAATACAGCATTCTCCCATCGCTTCAAATGACTGTCCTGCACCTGAAGCACTGAGGTTTGCTTATTTACATAGCTCCAAATACTAGCATTGATGAGACAAGACTCCACTTTAAACCCACTCCCATTACTATAAATCCTTAGGGCCAGATGCAGATGCCCTCAGTCATATGGAGTATGATCTCTTTCCCAGTTACACCATTTAAAATGTGTTTGTGTGCTGGGAGCTACTTCCAGAACTGGGTGTAACTCCACAGCATTTGAAAATGTCCATTAAATTTGAAGGGGAGAGAAGCATGAGACTTGCACAATTTTACAAGTTTTTCCACATTTTCCTTTTTTTTTTTTTTTCCTGGAAACTCATCTTATTTCTCTTTTCTTCATAGCGTAATACTTCTATTCCCTATTAAAACATTCCGTCCCCAACTGTCCCCTCTTTATGAACTAAAAATTTTCTAAAATAATCATACCTTCCACTTCTGCTCTGATATTCTCAAAGGGGAGCTAAACTAACTTCTGAAGGGAAGCCGGTAAAATATCAGGCATAATCCACAAGATGGTAGCGAATAAGAAATGGAAATAATTCATTAAAAATTAGTCTGGTAATGAATTCTTTGAGAGCTGGAATTTTTTTCATAATGATGGGGAAAGGAAGAGAAAGATCTTTTCTGAAGAAAAGGAGTAAAGAGGACATAAATTTCAATTTTTTATTAACTTAAAATAATAGTACTAAGGATGGCAACACTGGTTGAACTGTTTTCTCAGCCATGCTATATACTGCACCAGGGAGAAATAGATGCAGCACATATGCCCCTGTCTTTACTTGTTGTCATTAGAGGTTAATCTCAAGTCTTCCCTTGTCTCACATTTCCTCAATGTATCTATGTGCTGGTAAGCTAGTCATTCAGCCGGTGTGCTTGTTGTTCTTCTGCAGCAAATTCCCTTTTGCTTCTCTACAGCTTCTCAGAAAATACCTGTGAAAACCTCCATACTGGGCTGTCGTTTAGCACGTCGTGGGGGCAAACACAGTTGTACAGGCTTGGAAAGCTGTGGTTGCAGACAGAACGTGCACTCCAGGGCACGCAGGCACAGCCGCTCTACCTCTTCTGCTGTCAGCACAAGCCTATTCCCAGTGCAGCTGGGTCCTGCAGTTTTAGGATAATATTGTTCGAGCCTCCTGCAGGACACCAACTCCAAACTGATGGGGGTCAGGATCCAGCAGAGGTTTTTCCTGAGGGTCATCCTGCCCCTCACCAAAAGGAAAGGTAAGTGCAGGGGAATCAGCTCTAAAAGCAGATGATGAAAGTGCGGAGAGTAGGTGGAGACTGGTTCACTACAGGGTGATGTGACAGGGGATGACAGGAGATGCGTGTCTCATATGTCCTTGGTCTTTCTCAGATACTCAGTAATTGGGCTTGCATCAGGAATGGTGGTTCAAACTTTATTTAACTTAACCATTGCCCTCCCCTGTTACTAATCATACAGTGACACTTCATCTGTCATGTCTTAACAAGCTGGAATGTTAGAAGCTGTGACACATTTCTCAAGAATGGTGACAAATTATTTGTAAGAGCATATTTTCAGATTCATCGTAGCAGTGTGTTCATTGATTAACATATACGCTGACTGCTGTATATTTTGTAGGCTGATGTATGTATCATCGTTGTCCCTTTATCTGTCTCCATATAGTATTTATTATCTCAGACACACCAATAGTTTACAAAATGATTAAATGTGCCTTTAAATAAACACAAAGGACATGGAAATGATTCTAATAAATGTTTTATCACCTTGATTGCTATTTATCAGCTCTCTCATAGTTATTATGAACATATTTACCCTTCAGAAGAGACACCTTCTATGACATGTCAAAGCCAATGCCTGCATGTACCTCAGTAAAATCAGTCATTTATCCCAGTAAAATTTTTCTATCTTCCCTGTGTAAAATCCATACAGTAACCTCTAAGAAGGCAATGGCAGTGAAAATGTATTAAAATCTTTCCAACACGTTTCAGTTGTCAGATCCCTTGCTCAGGCCACACTTTTCTGCTGACTCCTTCTCCCACTGGGTACAGCTGAGAAGAGAAATCTTGAAGGAGCCAGTCAGTGCTCCCGTAGCCATAAGCGCAACCCAGGCAGAGAGCAGGAGAGCCGGTACTGGCAGGGCAAGCCAGTGTGAAACTGCTGCTGGGGGCTAATGGAGCACACGACAGCATTCCAGAGCACCAGCTCCCTTCCTCTCTTTTCCTCTCTGATCGAATTGTGATAACAAAAAGCAAGAAGAAATTCTCTCTCTCTCTCTCTCTCTCTCTCCCTGCAGGGACACTTGCTTATTTCAGAGGAATCCTCACCAGCGCACTTCAAACAAGCCTCTTCTTTCTTTGCACTGATCTAAAGAACATGAAGTCAGCAGTAGATCTGCGTTATAGTAGCTAGGAAGTTTCTTTTTTTCCTTTCCTTCCTCTCTATGTTCATTGTTAAATGGCAATGAATCAACACAATCAAGCTGAAAATTCTTTCCTTTTGTTTTGCTTTCTATTTTTCTCTCCAGTGGAAGTGACTGCTTGTTGGTGCAAGGCTAACAATTACAATAATTTATCCCTGAAGGGTTTTCAGATCATATTCTTTAGAGCTGAAGCTTTTCTTTATGGCTTTAAAGTTGGGGTTTTTTGGTTGTTGATTTTCTTTTTAATTAAAGGTTTCAACCCTTCAATTTTCATCTTGCATTTGAGCCATTGTAGCATGCTTCAGAAGCTTGCAAACTAGACTTCAAACAGAGGGCCTGCTTCTGCTCCCTTTGAAGTCATGACAAACCTCCTGTTGATTGCAGAGACCAAAAGTACAAAGTGCTTACATTTCTTTCTGATTTCTTCAGTTATCCTGCTATTGTACCATGTACCAGAGGTGCTGCAGACTTTTGTGGGCAAAACAGATATATCATTAAACCAACTTCCCTAGCAGCAGCCTGTTAAGCTGCTAATTAAGCACAGTTAAGGGTCATTCAGCAACAGCTTTGGTCTTTGCTGAACAGTCTAAACAGTCCAGCTGTCAGGTCTTCCTACGGTCTATTGCAGAGCACAGAGAGAACAGAGGTGCTGCAACAGGCTCCTGAGATCAGTGGTCCTGCAGCAGGCTGTCAGGCAGAGCTGCCAAGGTGGCTCCAGTGCTAGAGAGTGCAAATGTCCAGGGAGCATCTCTCTCTTAGGTAACATCATGGTTTCAGTGATTCTCAAATCACCCTTTCTCAGAATTGCTGGTTTAGTAAGAAACCGTAGGAAAAGGTAAGGACTTTGGCTTGATTGAGCTCAAAAACCTTTATATTCTCTTTATATTCTTTTTAAAATGACATTCCCTGCAGATTGGCAACTTAGCTTTCCTGCCAGCTCTAATCAGAAAGACACCTGAAATTGGTCAAGTGGGAAACAATACTTGTCCTAAACTTAGAAAACTTAGAAAAATTAAATGTGGTACTCTGACAAGCCATCTTTGATAAGAGTCGCCAGAATGAATGAGATGACACCATCTTGGAAGATGTGTCAACTTCTTTAGCTAGGTCATCAGCAGAGACGAGTCTCCTTGCAATATGACGAAGGAGGAATGCGCACCTGGGGGTTGTCGTTGCCTGGATGTTGTGTGCTACAGTGACATGACAGCTGGTAAAGTTCCTCAAAATGCGTCCCACTAAAGTTGTACCAGCCTTGCTGAAGTTCAGTGCTTGCAAGATGATTCTCATCTATCTATCACTCCTTTTTTCTATATGCTCCTGTCCTCATCTTTCTGACTCAGTCCTTATCTCTCTTTTCTTCAGATGAAAGTGCAAAGAAATTGTCCTGCTGGGAAAGCTTAAAAAGAATATGCATTCAGTGGTAGTGACTGCCATTAGTGGTTGGCATAGGAGGGAGTTACAGATTTCCAAGAGCTAGTCTGGCAGTATTCCACATGGGAGAGGGAAAGGAGCAGCTGCTTATCAAGACTTTATGATATTTGTCAGGAATAAAAACATGTTGGAAACCTAATTCCCATAAAGAAGCATGGCCATAATTTGTCAAAGCTGCCAGGCCTGGGTTTCCTCTCACCTGACAAAACTGAGCCATGCACACTCAGCTTCCTGAACTGTGAACAGAGAGAAGTAAAAGTACCCTACTGGGTGATTCATTTGGCCTATTTTAATTGACTTAGGATAATTATCTTTAATTGTCTTTAGGGTAAGATTGGTTGCAGCCTAGAAGTTCCTAGTTTCCTCTGTTTATAAATTCGAAGAAAATGCTCTGCATCCAAACAAGGAGGATCAGGCATTACCAGCTGACAGTGCGGCCAGGTTGATCCCACCCCAGTAGCCATGCTCAGGAAGTGAAAATTACAGGCCCGGAAATTGCTTAAGAAGTTAGAGTCAGCAGAGGGATCTGTGTCCAACAAGCCAGACTGCACCATGGTTCAAAGCAAATCTCTAATAGGAATATTTACTGGAAGACAGTTGCATGGGATGAGACATTTGAACCAGACAGTTCATAGCCGATTTTATAGATGCTGAATTCTAGAGTGGTCACTCCTGGCTATGAGCTGCAAATGGTAATTTTTGGTGTGTAAAGCAAACAGGGAAGGAGCATCTGACAAATAGCAATGTTACACTCGATGTTGTTTTGGGCAGTGATGAAAGGCAGGGATTTTTTTCCTCAAACACTTTAAGTTTGTTTATATGTGTCTTCTCTGAGCTCCCAATGGCACACACCTTTCTCCCAGTCACCTCCATTGTTCACATCTGAATTTTACTTGTTTAGAAAAAAAAAAATCTTTCCTTAAAAACTAAAAATTCTGTGGATAAAAAAATATGTATTATAAATTCTGCTATGACTTCAGAATTGTCTCAAGGTATGTATGCCATAGCAGAATTTTCACCAGCATATGACTTACAGGGCACATATATCTCTGTAAATAGTCTGGACAGCATTTTTCATTTAACTCTATTTAGGAAGGTTGTGTGGTCCAGTTATTAAGGAGAGAGATTATGAGGCAAGTGCCTGGTTTGTACTCAACTTTGCATGCTACACTAAGCAAATCCTACAGCTTCTCTGGGGCTTAGTTTTCCATCTGTAAAATGAGAGTGATAGCACTCATTTATTTCACAGGGATGAGTCTTAATTATTGTTTTTAGAACACCTCCTGAGCTGGATGTGAATTCTTTCTTCTGCTGAAGTCAGCGCAGGTTTTGCTTTGTGTTCACCACAAAAGGATTGAGATTTCATCCCTGAAGCAGTAACAGAAGAAATCATCTGTCCTGTATTGGGAAACTCCTCTCCCGTCTGCTCAGAGATACCTCAACAAGTCTGTGATAGTACGTTGGGGCTTTGAGCAACCTGGTCTAGCAGAAGGTGTCCCTGCCCATGGCAGAAGGGTTGGAACTAGGTGATCTTTAAGGTCCCTTCCAACCCAAACCATTCTATGATTCTATGAATTTAAAGCACAAAAACATTTAAAATTATGAATAATATATTAATTTTGTGGTTTCTGTTTTCCTTTTTTTTTTTTCCAGCTAAAGATGGCTTATCCACCCTGATTTTTTTTTAAGTCCTCAAGAGAACTGACTTTTAGGAACCACAGGACATTTGTCAGCAGTGAAGTATTAAAACTCCCTTCCCAACTGCTGAAGAGCCTAAGTCATTAACAGCTGCATCCTTCCAGCTTTGCCCATCATTCAAGATATATTAATCCACAAAGAGTAATGGGAAACTTGAAATTAGGGAATTTAATTATCATATCACCTCCTGCCTTGAATACTTTACAAAAATTTAAGGAAGCAAAGCTGTCAGTCACCTCTCATGCATCTAAGATGGCTAGGCACAGAGACTTGGCAGTTGTCATGGAGAGAAAATCATAGTCATATTAAACATCAGGAAAAGACAAGCTTTGAGGAAATATCCAATGACAGAGATTTTAAGAAGATTTAAAAAATATATAGGTTAACTCACAAAAATTGAGAAATGTCTAGATAGAAAGATTTTATATCCAAACCAGGAAGAATCTGAAAATCAGCATCTTGCCAGGAAGATAGGAAGAACCTTCAAGCAGTAAAGAAGGGCTATTAAAATAATGCATGACAATTTCTTTTGATGCTGAAGGAACAGTGAGAAGAAAAAAACTGAAAATTATGTTTTTTCCAAAAAGAGGGGACCACTGGGATTTTTAATGCTTGTATCTCTCTTTACTTCATTAAAGCTTAAATATCAAGTAAGCCCATCGTTCACCAGCAGACTCCTGCCTTCCTGCTCTTAGTGAATTGTGCACATTGCAGAAGGCAGTCTGCTGCTTCCCAAAGTGCCTTGGCAGCATCTTCCCCACAAATAAGCACCATTCCCCCGCGCCCAGAGAACCAAATCCTCATGGAGCAGTGAAATACACTTCCTGCATACAAGTTAGAAGTGAGAAGGCAAAGGTTCTGAATTTTAATTTTAAAAAGAGTACTTTTACTTCCTGAGGAATTTCTGAAATCCCACCATCTGTGTAATGAAGAATCACCATTGGCGAAGAAGCAAAAAAAAACCCCAAACAAACAAAACCTTCCATAAAGCTTACAGAACAACTGTCTTGTAATCAACATTATGAGGAAATAGGCAAAGCAAGCCCTATCTTTCTTGATTACTTATTTATAGGGTTTTTTTAATAGAATTTGTGGTCTTTACATTATAGTGTGACAATGAAGGCACACAGAAAGCCATTTCACATCTTGACCTGAAGGAAGCTTTTATTTTTCTATTTGTAAGCCTGAAAGAAATGATAATAAGCAGCACTGGCCTTTTAAACACAGCTGTTTAATCAATGTGAATATACTTGCAAAATCATGACTATGGTTAAGAAAAAAGCACTTTACCTGTTTTAACCCAACCACATCAGATTTATTCCTCAAAAAAGGTCTGGTCTAGACCATACATTGATGAATGATACAGGATTTCATATTAATTCTGCGAATCCAAATGCAGACAGTTCACCTGGAAAAAAGAATTGCTTTGATGGGAACAGGCTATGTTAGTTCTATTTTGTGTAAATCTGGGCTCAGATTTATTTATTTTTTAAAATTGCTTTCATTATTAAAAACTATTACATTCAAATCACAATTTTTCTGTCTTAACAGATGTAAAAATATTTCCCTTTTCCATTTGGAAAATTACACAAGAATGCCCATTACATTCAGCCATCATCAAGCACTGTACAGATCTGAAGAGAAATTCAGCAATTCAGGCACTGCATCTTGTTTTACATTCAGGTGACATTTTCCTGCTTGTTACAAACCTGGATCAATTATTTCAAATATCCTACAAATAATAATTAATTTTGGCAACTTCTCCAACTAAAAGACAAATCATGATAAATCAGAAGCAGTGAGGATTTTGTTAGATAGAGAGAACTGTGCATTTTATGAAACATTCAGAATGCAGAAGGCAAGGCAAACATCTAGGCTTTAGGCATCCATTTCCCCTTAGAAACAGAAACAGAGCCAAGGTTAACGCAATCCCAGTAACTGCATAGTTAGCAAGTGACGTAAATATATGGCAGGCACTAATTTTTTTCTTTCAAGATAAAATAAGCATAGTTGAAATGAATACCATTTCTAGCTTGCTGTTTACTCTGAATATTCACCTTATCATACACTCCTGCCTTTAACATTAATTAAAAAATACTGTATATTGAGCACTTTATTGGACAGTGAGGCTTACAAAATCAAAATTTTCTTGCAAAAATGCAAATATCAAGGTCTAGGAGTTGTTTTTAGATTTCAGCAGTTCTACATATTTCTGCCAAACGTTTTTAATTCAGGGCAGGCAAAACACTACTTTAATCTCCTGGGTTATGGAGTGCCAGACCAGCTGTAGTAGACCTGACTTCTCTATTCCTTCCCTACATGGTGCCCTCAGCCTGTCACCAAAACCCTCCAGTGAAAGGACAGCCCCAAGAAGTAGTGTGTGGTCTCCTCTATCTTAAAAAATCTTATCTTTGTGTCAAGGGGAACTCAAGTGTCTGCAGAGGAGATGAAACTGTTCTCTGGCTTAGGAAGATCCTCTGTTCAATGAACTGACTGCTAATCAACGTGTTGGAAAATACGTCTTCCTTTTGCGGCAGTGAAGGAAAGACTCTATGCAGAGAATAGCAAGAAATAGCAACATATCCAACAGAACTCAGGTGCTGTCCTTTCAATAGCCCTGACACTTGGTCTGTCACAGTGCCCCCCAGAATAACCTTTGTCATCCTCTGAGGTCTTTTGGGTTGCCACTGTGTGCAACAGAGTTACACATCGCTCACCAAGAAGTTTGAATTAAACACAGATTTCAGAAAAGAAGTTTGGGAGAAGGATCTCTGCCACCCAAAACCCAATGGAAACACATTTTCACATGTGCTCACGCCATTCCTTGGAGCTTTGCTTAAGAGTAATTCAGCAGAAAATTGCTCTCAAAATTGTATGGGGCCCTCCTATTGACTATTTAAAACAGGTGATGCCAGTCACAGTGAGGCTGATGCTGTGACTTGGCAGGTGCTAAGTTGCTGCTTATGTTGTGGGAATGCTGTAAGATCTCTGCTAAAAGTGGAAATGGGTGACAGGTTTATATTTTCACAGTCACAACAGTGGTATCGCAGCATAGCTATGCATCCTGCTAAATAGAAGTTAAACAAATGTGAGAAGGGTTGGGCTTTGGGGTTTTTTGCTTGGTTGGTTGGTTGGTTTTTTTAGCAAAGAAATTATTTAATACCCTCCTCTTATCACCAGTGTGTATTTTCTCTGGAATGCACAGATTTCAGTGTTAATGCCTCAAACTGAAGATGGCCACAGCTCCCGAATCCACATGTATGGAAATAAATGGGCAAGCATGAGGAGCTGGAAGATGCTGTCTCAGGTGGAAGTGAGCTACCATGTGCTAGTTGAAATGTGGCAATTTTGTTTTGTCTGGCACAGCTTGGCTGCATGGTTAGCTACAAGAACTCACTTGTCAGAAGCATCTGTGCTTCCCTGTAAAGGTGCAGGTGAAAATTTGGAAATGGGAAATCCCAGGATTTTGAAGGGGTGATGAATAATCAAAAGCTGAGATCAGAACAATTGGTATCCTCATTTGGGAAGATGCAGGAACACAGAACAGAAGATGATTTATAGTTTTCTGCTAGGTGAGGATTTGAGTACATGGCACAGGTTCAAAATGTCTGGCTGCCCTGGGAATATGTTGTAAAATCAGGCTGTCTCTTGCCCAGTGAATACTGAATCAGCCTCAATAAAAAATACTAAAAGAGAACTCTGGTATATCCAATAAAAGTAAGAACGTTAATGGTATAAGAACACCAGTAGGATGGGAGATCAAGGCTCTGTGTCATCTACATTTACATTCCCTAATAAAAATATTGTACTGCTACAAGCAGAAAAGAAAACTGTGTTGTCAGTATCAGGTATGACTTATACATGGCGGTAGTTAAAAGAACACTTGCCGTTAAATCTGTGCAATAGCTCTTTTGTGGGACATGTAAGTAGTGCTAGACATCGTGGGAGGATCCAGGGGTATGATGAATAATGTTATAGTCATTGTGGATATTAAAAAGAAGATATAGCGACCAGAAGGGTCAGTAAACAGAGAGCAGAGAATAGGAAAGTCCTAAACAATTTGTCCTTCATGAGAAGGCAGTCAGTCCTTGCTCTTTGTGGGTCAGAGTTGTTTTTCTGAAGGTTCTTCCTGTAGTCAGGAGATGTTTCAGGCAGAGTAGATGGTCACCATAGAAGCAGATGGCTAAGGGCACCAAAATGACCCGATGATGGAAAGCCAGTGCTCTGCTACCTGTGCACCTGATGCTGCCCTGCACTTGCCACCATCCCGTCCCTCTGTGGGGCTCCATTTTGAAGGTTGAGTGACTCTTATTCGCTTGTCCTGCAACTGGACTCCAGCCTGTTTTGCTGCTGCAGTCTGTGGAGGGGGAGCCTGCCCTTTCACGGACAGCCCCACACTCACGTCACCCACGTCCCTGGCTCCAAACTTTCCCCCTGTTTCAAAGACTCATAGCATGGGGTTTGGGGTGTGTTTCTCCAAGGGAAAGAGGACTTCTTTCAGGGGAAGAGGACTTCTTCTGATAAATGACCTCCACTTGAATTCTTGGAGAATGAGTGTACAGGAAGAGGAAAATCTTGTAGAAAGGGACATAGCCATGGATGAAGACAGAAGAAAGGACAGCAGAGACAGAGTGCTGGTGTTGGTGGGGAGATGTATACCTGTGACCAGGGAAGTGAATATGGTATATTACAGAGGATGGAGAACTATTCAAGCCAAAGGAAAAAGTTGACATAAATATAATGCAGCACAGTTAAGTCATGCAAAAAAACCCCAACCAACCTGGATATTAGAAGAGAGTTTCCATGTACCAGAGGGTTAAGTTCCTGGAGCAGCCTTCAGAAGGTAACCAAGCAGTGTTAGAATGACGCTGATGCATTTGTGAAAGAAATTATGTAAGCTAGATGTTACAGTTGGCAGGAAACTGGTCATACTGGTCCAAAGATCCTCTGAAGGATCTATTTGTCAATGTTATCCCAAGTACACATCTCATCTAAATTAAACGCTTGAAAGGGGCCTTGGTCTTGAATCCACACTGTAGCACAACATGGGAAAAGTCGTTGCCCTTGTTATGCCTTAAGCATACAACAAAGACCTTCTCCACCGCTGTGGGGGTGACCAGTTGAGGCTTTTCTGTACTACACCTTGCTTGTCCTCTAGCCCTTGCTGGGCTGAGCCAGTGGGGCCCTTCCCAGCACAGGTGCCTTCAGGGCTCCCTGGGGTGGGAGATGGGCTGCAAACTGGCAATGCGGGTGCATGGGGCTGGTCTCAGGGAGTCCCCAGCCTGCTCCCCCCCAGCAGAGTGGGCACAGCCTCAGAGCCCCCTGCTCTTCTGAGGGAACAGCAACATGGAAGGCAGTTCCCACCCACCACAGCAAGTCAGCCTGTGCTGGAACAGAAACACTGAGCTGAGAAATAAAGCTGTAGTTAGACAAAGAGGTCCAACAGCCAAAGTGGGGGTTAGAAAGCCAAAGCATACAAAGGCAGAAGGGTCATCCCTGTGAGCTGCAGCTAATGTGTTATCTATGTTTCCTAATAACCTTGGTTTTAACCAAGAGATTGATCAAATGACAACATGTACTGACAGCAGGGATGGTTAGGTGTTGAAGGAATATACTTGGTACCAAGGAAATGCTGTAAGCCAACTGGTCTTCACTAGAAATGAGAGGTGGTTTTGAGCTGTGCTTCCTTCTTACCGTAATTGTGCAAGTGTTGAGTTTCTTTTCTGCTGCTGGCCTCTGATGATGAATTAAATTTGAATAAACAGATTTTCCATTTCAAAGGAAAAGCAAGCTTCTTCTCATCCTTTCTATAACATACAACATTTTTCTATGAACTCCTCCACTTCATAATAGTTTGTTTTAGCATTATTTAGGCAATGCAAATATAAAACAGTTTAGGCATGTAGTTGCATATTTCACACTATTTTTGGTCTTATTTTACATAACTTCATGATGAAAAGATATGGAATGGAATGCTGCATATTTTCACAAAAATGTATCTTTTATGCATCATACTTCTTTTTGCATTTGCCGAACAAGATCTTTTTACTTTTCTTTCATGGAATATCCAATATTCTTTGAAGGGTCAGTCAGCAGCAACTGTCTATGGAGTTATTAAGAGTATATGCTCAGCAAGAATAGTCTATTGTGAGTAACGTCTAAATATTTTTCTCCATTTATAGGCTGTTTACAGATTTAATGCTGGAGTCTTTTATACATCCATATATGTATATGTATTTTCTATGTAAGTTTTTGAAATGTATCAGCTCCAAAATAATTTCCAGGACTTTTTAAAGTTATAGGTTGCAATAAAATACAGAGTTTTTGTCAAGCAATTCAACTTTTTTCCAGAAAATTTAAACCAAACCGATATGTGCATCTGTCCATAAATATTTAGTAAGCTTTCCAGAGCATTTGAAATTATGTACAGTATTATTTCTGTTGCAGACTTGAGAACAAAACAAATGATATCTGCATTGCCACAGTATATATCAGCATTTAGCATCGCTGCCTGCCCTCCAATTTCAGCCAAGTGCCACAGCACCCTCCACAGTTTTATGATTGAAGAAACTTACTCCAAAAGCCCCAAATAATGCAGATATCACCACTGATATTTTGATGCATTATCATAAATTGTCCCCACTCCCAGAATGAGATACATTTTGTCCTGACTTTGTCAAGCTATAGAGACCTTATAGATTTCTGTGATTAAGGGGAATACTCTCTCTTCATTACCATCGCCTCTCGAGATGTAAGCTATTGCTTGATAAAGGCGCAGCACCACTAAGCAACTTCCTTGTCCATGCTATAACTGCATGAAGCTCTGCTTTCCCATCCACAGAAAATGTCTCAGAGCTACTTGAACTCTCTTAGCTCACTCACAAAATCTTTTTAATACAGAAATGTCCTTCTGAGCTTGTACACGGAACATAGTTCCTACCTGGGAGGTAAAGAAAGCAGTGGGGAGATCAGCTGGATGTTTTCCTGTCCTGCCAGCTGTAAATGGCATCATTGCAACAACGTGGCTTTGAATCTCTGAGAAAACTGGCCACCTCTGGGTCCAGGGCACAACAGTACAGATACAGACAGGAATACTGCCTATCCACACCAGGTGAACCCTGCATTTCCATGATGATTCCATATAACCCTGCCATTGTTTGCTCTCACCCACCCCAGAAGGCTTGCTGGCTGCAGTGGTGCTCCTAGTTTCTGTCTTTCCCTTTAAATGCATTTTTACATTGCCCCTTCCCAGGTACATGGTAGTGTAGCCATGTATTCATCTTCCTGGAAGAAGCAGGGAAAACAGGTATCCCTTCACCTCTGTTTATTATGACTTCGAGTTGATGCCCCAATGCTGAGGTCTGGTGGTGAGCTGATGCAGGAAGCTGCCTGCTTGGCTGGAGGTCAGATGTGCGAGGCACTGCATGCTGCTCACCAACACCTCTGATCTTTCCATCTGACCCAGGAGGAAGAAGAGAGCCAAAAGAGTTCAACAGACACAATAAGGAGGAAATCCCTTCTTTTCTGTGAAGAAAGAGGCCAAACATCAGCATGAAGCCAGTCTGTGCAGTTTTGACTAAGCAAATCCTAGACTCATTTATTAATATGTCTCAGTTCATCATACTTTCATTGACTCTGGCAGCCAAGGTATCAGACATCTCCTTGCTGCAGATTGTTAAAATAAGAAAGGTGTATTTAACTTTTCTTTGCTGAACTTCTGCTCATAACACATGGCAACTTCAGGCATGCTGAGGGCTTTTGCAATTGGTCACTCATTCCTCTTCAAAAATGAAGGATGGAAGTACATGTTGTACAACAGCGGCTTTGGAATAAATGTAATATCATATCCCATCATCTTTGAAGAGACAATACATAATTTTTGCGACAACGGCACCATATTTATTCGGTTATTATTTTCTTGTAACTCCTCATCCAACCAATTTTTTCTTCATTCTGAGTTGTTGACATTGAGCTGGCCTTGCTGATAGCTGTATTGTGTAAGATTCTTCAGCATGATTTTATTCTTTACTGTGCTTTTCCTTATGTCAATGAATGATGTCCCTTCTAACATCAAGAGTTGAAGAAGCCACCCCATGCAACATTTGTATTTTGATAGAAGAAGTTCGTCAACAGCTCATAATTTAGAAACATGTATTTCTGCAATGGAAATGCTGAATTTGTTCAGAATTAATTTAAATACTTCTCTGGCATTGTGAGTACTCAAACATTCTCCTCTGCAAGACTGCCCTGTATGGTACCTTCTACAGTAAATCCCTTTCATCTTGTCTTTATTATATGTCATGTCCCCCCTCCGTTAACTCCAATAAGTGTGTGGGTGGTAAACATGACTTTTCTTTTTAAAACAGAATCAGTGTAAGCATCAAAGGACCCTTTTGTGCCGTCAGCTACACAAGGCAAAATAAACTGTTGCATAGCTAGCCTATTTCCACTTTCTGAATGGGTTTGTTCTGAAAAGATAATTGAACTTCATAAGATAAAGCACTCTGGAAGGCAGTAAAGGAAATAATATATAGACCTTTTAGCAGTATATACTTTGAGTAAGCACTTTCATTAAGGAATTCTTACCCTTGTAAGTGGTGGCAGATCTCTTGGATATTCCCCTCGGTGAATGATTCATCTGAAGTCAAACCAGGCTTATTTGACCCATAAACAAGGTAAATTTTCACCTCTTCACTATGTACAGATGTCTTTCATATCACGACGTTGAGGTTGGGAAGCTTAAAGGGATCCCTCTGCATTTTACAGCTGTGCTGCAGTTGTTCTGTGTACCTCACCTTAGATCGTGGGGCTTGTAATGAGAATTTAGTGCACAAGATGTGGTGTTAACTTACAGATCCATAGCTGCTTTCCGCTGATTCATTGTGTGGACCATAAGCGCACATCAAGTGCGGGAAGCATTATCCTGTCTCTAAGGGAGCAATATAGCTTATAAGACATCATTATTAGGATACCTTGTAAAAGACCTTGGAAAGATCAGTGCTCAGAGTGTCCTATTGGCTATTATCTCTGACAGAAATAGAAGTTTGAAAGACCAAAGTTGCCAAGATCGGTTTGTTCATTATAACTAAGACCATAATTAAAGACAAGAAACAGGTTTTGGTGAGCTGTGGAGCTGCAATAGTCTTAGTGAAGACAAATAGATATACTGAAGACTATAATTTATACTTGACATACATTTTCTACCATTCTTGCTAAATGAAGACCCAAAGAATACAATCAATGTCCTTGGCTCTCAGAGGTATGAGATCTTCACAACAAACATATCTTATAGATATATTTTAACAAACTAATTCCTAGCTGTTCTATAATTATTACTCACTGCAATCCTAATGTTCCTAAGGTTCAGCAGCAGCTTCCAACATCATTGCTTCAGCATTAGGGGAATCTGGTTCTTACTTGATGGTAGGAAAAGAGATATAATTCTTACTGTAGGCTAATATACATTACATACTTCATTAGGTAACAATCCACGTGGGGACTTGGTGCTGAGTTATTAATATGGTGTAAGTTGCATTTTAATTTACTCTGCCGTAATAAGAAAAGTGTTACCTAGACAAGTCTCGTATAACTTCAGGAACAGAAAGTCCTGGTTGTAAGGATATATGCATCCTGTATGTAGACTGCAAGAGAATTTAGCATAACCTTTAGCAGAAGTTTTACAATAAAAATACAATGAAACTGATCATAGAATTACTAACACTTGTTTCCTTTCCAGAAGCATACCTTCAGGAAGATAGAGAGTAGAGTTTTGTTATTTATTACTTTTGCTTTTTATTACTTATGGTTTCATTGAGACAAGAAATGGAGCTTTTGCCTGGAGCACTTACATTGCCTAAGGAAAGGGAAGCTGTACTTAGAAATGCAATCAGCTGTCAGTGGAGCATAGGCAGAGCTGGTGTGCCTTTTGTTATTACTGAACCTTACCAACACCTGAGCCTTCATAACAGAAGCCACCATTTATACTCATCTATAACTTCACCAAACCTAAATCATATCGTATTTCCATGCTAGCTTTCTGACCTTAATAATGGTCTTTCAGAATGGGAAAGAGGTTTCAGAGACAGAAGTTTATGATTTATGTACAAATTCCCTGTGTTCCTGCCTGGGACAAGGCTTACAAGGTCAGAGGCTTATGTGATATTTTTATTAGTTGGAGAGATGTACTTGGAGGTAGGAATAAATAGCCTTTTGACAGCTGATTTGGCTTCTTTTATTGTTACTGTGAAGTGATGTTGGAGAAGAGTTCATGAGAAAATGAAACATGGTTCTAGTGAAATGTTATTTATTTATTTTTTTTTAAATCTCTTAAATATCCATTCTTAGGATTTTTGATGACTTGTCTGCCTGGCTGAGTGAACTTCCACAAATCTGTCAGGCATGTGGCTGTGCACAAATATCTCTTGGACTCAAACAGCTGTCCAAGCACAAGACACTTATCATTGGGAGTGGGTGAGGAAGGTTGAACTGACAGTGGGCAGTGCATCTCTGAACTCATGTAGGTGAAACTCAGTCATTCCTTAATGAGCACTAACAGTGCTTTAACCAAGGTGATGCACTCCTGACTTACTATTATTCCCTCCAGACCTCCTGCTTGCAGGACATGAGCATGGACCTAGTAGCTATCAGCAAAGTGGTGCCTGCTCTAGCTGCACCTACCATGGATAGGAACAGTTAAGTTCAGGCTCTGTGGGAAAAGCAGATCTAAGTATCAAGATATAGAATCATAGAATCATTTAGGTTGGAAAAGACCTTTAAGATCACCAAGTCCAACCATCAACCATGGCCACTAAACCATGTCATGAAGTGCCCTGTCTACATGCTTTTTGAATACCTCCAGGGATGATGACTCCACCACTTCCCTGGGCAATCTGTTCCAATGTCTGACAACCCTTTCAGCAAAGACATTTTTCCTAATATCCAATCTAAACCTCCCCTGCTGCAACTTGAGGCCATTTCCTCTCAGCCTATCACTAGTTACTTGACAGAAGAGACCAGCACCCTCCTCACTACAACCTCCTTTCAGGTAGTTGTAGAGAGCGATAAGGTCTCCCCTCAGCCTCCTTTTCTCCAGGCTAAACAACCCCAGTTCCCTCAGCTGCTCCTCATCAGACTTGTGCTCCAGGCCCCTCACCAGCTTCGTTGCCCTTATCTGGACACGCTCCAGCGCCGCAATGTCTTTCCTGTCGTGAGGGGCCCAAAACTGAACACAGTACTCAAGGTGCGGCCTCATCAGTGCCCAGTACAGGGGGACGATCACTTCCCTGCCTCTGCTGGCCACACTGTTTCTGATCAAACATCAGAAGGTATTTTCTTTTCACAAGTGCTTTCAGTCTTCCTCCAACATGTGAAAATGCTTCTCTGCAGCTCTGTGCCAGTGCTTTCTTCCAGTCTTCTTGGACTGCACATCAAGGCTTACCAGTACATCTGCTCCAGTCTGCTATGCCCTAGCAACTTGTGTAATACACAATTATATGACTCAGGATGACACCAACAGCTGTGGTTTATTGTCCCAGGCTGTTTTTAAATTATTTATTCAATTTACCAAATTTGATGAGGTTTATCTCACTTATTGTACTGTTTACCCATGGAGGTTTTTTTAAAGTTTATCCACCACTGCCCTGATCATTCCAGCATTTCTTTTTTATTTTTATTTAATTCTGAAATTTAAGAAATAGAAAATTCTGCACATGTAGTTCTGAATTCCTTAGAGAGATTTTAATAAGCACAAAAATTTGTGATGATTTATTTATGTTGCTATAAACCCTAGTCACAACTAGTTATAAATGTAGATTTCTTCTTAATTTTTCTTATCACTCTCTTCCTGTTCCCATTTTTCTTACAGTAACATTAATCCTTTGACATGGGCATCATTAGTTTGCAGGACATGTAAGAACATTTCCTTTATGTCTCTGTACTAAGCAAGACAAATTCATTCATTGGTCTGATTGTCAGGGTTAATAAGTTAGTATGAAAAATGCTAGCTGAGAAACATCTGCATTATTAAAGATTATGAATAAACTGAAATAAGGGCAAATTATCTGATGAAGAATAGCAGCACACTCTGTGAAACATCCTTCCTTTTGAATGACAACCTGTAGAGGGGGCAGTGCTGGTCAATCAGAGCGAAGGCTCCCATGGGATCTTGCCCAGAGTGCTGTTGGAAAACTGGCCGCACACCCTTATGCTGAAAATTTCCCTCAGGCTAAGTCTCCGACCCGACAGTTCATCCTGCTACTTGCCTGCCATTTCAAGAGCAGGCAGGCAACATGGGCAACTGTGTTGCTGGAAATCTGGGGTCAGGGGGCCCTGGGAAAGTCCATGCTGCATCAGCTTGGTGAGGCAAGCTCTGGGGGAACACCTCGCCATCACACCTCTCCTGTTTCCAGTGCATGAAAATGCTTGAATATATCCACATCATTCTGTACACTGGAAACACACACTTTGAAACATCTTTTAAATTTGATGAGAAACAATGAATTTGAAGATGTGCAGACCAACAGAGGCAACTTCTATCTGTGTGACTGCTAATGGCAGCAGAGCAGGCTGGATCCTCTGAAAGCTGCATGCAGTACATGCACTGTGTCCTGGCCTGGCACAACCAAGTACTCATTAAATTCTTAGTTTGGACATCTGCCCTTTCTCGTGGACAAATCAGTCTGTCTTATACAGTAAGAGGGGATAATTGTACTCTCTTACTGAAGACCAACTGAGTACTTAAAAAAGTAATTAGGTAGGCATACAGGTAAATGGATCTGGGACTTTGCCAGGGGTAACTACTAGTATATCTTTACAAAATAATCTTCAAGCTCAGTCAGACCAATTACCAAGTGAATGTTTCAGTGAGCACAGCATGATTAAATTTCCCACTTGTCTTCCATATCATCTTATATCTTTCCCATGGGAGTCAGCTTTGTATGACCCACTGTTAACACCAGGTAAATGCAAGATAATTAAAACATAAGTGTAATCAATGTTTGCAAGTGTATGTGTTGTATTCTGTAAATAGAATACAGGATACATGCCTATGATTTCTTTATATACTATTGAGTGTGTTTTACAAGCCTAGAGCTCAAAGGTGTAGCATAGGATTAAAAGATTAATTATATCACCTTATACTTGCCCTCTCCTAATCCTGATGCATTTATAATCATCTGCTATGCTACACAATAACCCATTTTATTCATAACATATTATTAATCAATTAAATGTAATTTAGATTGGTCTATAGTTTTTTCTTTTTTTTTTTTTTCTGGCTTGCCATTCTGCATTTCAATCTCTGCTACATTCTACTTATGTTTAACATGAATCATTGTTGCTATTGGAAACTGGAATGATTTCCTGTGCGTCTTCAACTTCACTATTGCAGGAATCAAAATTATATTAAAAATTGTCTATTGCTTCATTGGCTAAAATTTCTAGTGGAAGAATTTAACTGACATCAGTGGAATTACACCAGCACGTAATTTCCCCCTAATACCAGGCTAGCATCAAAGAGCCTTACAAAATCAAAGTTAACACAGAACAGTCTTTGTTTCTATCTGTTCTGCATTACTATGTACCTGGAGTTATTTTGCAACTGTGTTATTGAATAGCCATGACAGTCACAAGAAGTTCACACTCTGGTTGCAAGCAGTTCTTTTATTTCTAATGTGAGAATCACAAAGAAACACAAAAATGTCTTTTGCTAGCTGTCTCAGCTATTGTTGAATGTTCCACAGAACATACTGAGTTTAGCTGTAACTTTGGGTGACTGCAAGAAGGTCATGTCCCATGCCAATATTTCAAATGTCAAACTCAAAGGTTTTGAATTTGATTGACTTCTCAACAGAAAACCTGTCTAGTAAGTAAAGAACTTGGGTGACTTAGTAGTATCAGATAGATCTAGACTCTGAGTTTTCTCCATCTTAGACAGTGAAATTTCTGCTTCCCTTTTCAATGTTACAAATCAAAGATATTCATAGCATTCCAACTATGCACTTAACAACTATTCACATATAGCCTCTGTATCACTTGCAATACTTTCTTCAATAATTCTTTAACCAGGATTATCTGACTGGCCACCACCTATTCACATGGTATTTGTTCAGTCATGCAGTGGGAGCTTTTGAAAACAAGTAGTCTTGCTAATATTCTCACAAGTAATTTTCTAAGGCCTCAAGATCAAATAACACAATGAGACAAAGGATACCAGGCATCCCACAATCATGAACAAAACTTATCGGTGCATTTTTCCATTATCTGACTACTTCTGCTTTAGGTCTATTGAACACCATGTGGAAATTCTAGAAAGACTGACTGTATAAGAAACCACCCCTCCTTCCTTGCCTATCCCTTCTGCAGATTTTATAGCCA
This sequence comes from Pandion haliaetus, assembly GCA_013401275.1. Classification (NCBI taxonomy): domain Eukaryota; kingdom Metazoa; phylum Chordata; class Aves; order Accipitriformes; family Pandionidae; genus Pandion; species Pandion haliaetus. The sequence continues at coordinate 209,086 of VYZV01023839.1, forward strand.
TCCATTGCAGCACTCCAGTTGTGCGAGTCATCCCACCATGTTTCTGTGATTGCAAATATATCATAGTTTTCCAGCTGCACAGTGGTTTCCGCCTCCTCCTGTTTGTTGCCAATGCCGCATGCATTGGTATAGATGCACTTCAGTTGGGCTATTGATCCTGTCACCTTTTTTGGGGGACAAGCCCTAATTCCTGTGTGATTGTTCTCAGGTGCTTCCATGGTTTCTAACGTATTGACAACTCTTACGTCTTTGCTGTCATGTGGATCTCCATCCCCTACCTCCACTGAGGTGGCTACGGTGCTGAACGCATTAGTACAGGGATGTTTCAAACATGCTCCAGTGTACTCAGCACATCATGGAGGAGACCAAAGGACCTCACTAGCACACCGTCCCTGAACCATTGGCATGCTGCCCCCAGGCTTATCTCTAGAGAGCCTGGTTTTACCCCTTTCCACTTTCAAATCTAGTTTATTATTTTATTATATCATTATTTTGATATTTATTAGTTTATTAGCAGGTGCCCAGTTTTTATATCTGTACCAGTTGATACTGAATGCTGAAATGGATGAGCAGTGAGGAAGGCATAACCCCTTCCATACAGTCTGTTATCTGTACCATTAGCATGGCATGCCCACTCTCTTTGAGAAGCTGGAGGCAAGGGGGCAAGGATGTTTGAGTTTGATAATATATTTCTTAGGATATATCAAGAAATGAAATAGGATACTCCTTATGTATCCCTATAAAGAGCTGTAACAGCCTTGAATATGCTTTAACTGGGAAGAAGTTTTATCAAGAGGGACTGCTCTGTTTAAGGAAGACTGTTCTGTTTAAAGTACACAGATCAGTATTTTACTTTGAAGGAACACCAGGGACCTGAACAGTCTCACTGTGCATTTGGAATCCAAAAAAATGGTACAGAAAAGAAATAGTACTACAACTGTATGTGATCTCACCCCACAAACTGAATTTGTACTGGCTAAAATAACCAAGAGGGAAGTTTTAAAGAGCAGGGCAGAAACAGATTGTATGGTAAGCAAAAGGGGGGAGCAGGTAGGAGATAATTAGTATCATTTCCCACCCTAGAAAATGTCCCTTACATGACTGGAGACACTAAAACTACTATTTAGGAACCTTATTCTTAGGTATAGTTTACTTTTACAGTTTATTAGATTTAGCTGCTGAGACTTTCAGTTGAGTTTATAAGCTGTTAAGTAAGACTTCCCCCTTTGCTTTGCAAGAGTAAACGCGTGTTATTTTTATTTTTTTAACCTTGACTCATTTTTCAAGTGAGTCCAGAATAATTTAACTCTTTTAACCATGTTCTAAATTCCCAAAAGAGACTGAATACAAACAAAGTGAAATGCACAGGGCAGTCCTTTGGGAACCTGCAACCATGAGCTTGAGAGCAGCAAGATTCTGGGAGATATTTTCTTCATTGACCTTAATCCAAGGAGCAGGCTTGTCCTTGCACGATGACCCCTGGCTTTAGGTAGGTCTCTGCTATTACAGGTAGCACTGGCATTTGGCTTTGTATCTTCCAGACTGAGGGCTGAAGCTCTGGCTCAGCAGTGTGCAGTTTGTTGCTGCATGCCAGCTGCAGCTTTCACACCCTGCAGAGCAGGTGCAGCAAGAGCTAATAGACCTGGAGATTTTCAAAGTGCCTGAACAGAGCCATATGCTGTTGAACAGTTTGTGTCAGATTCATTTCAGCAGGCTGATGAAAGCAGAGACATATTTTCTGCTCTGAGACGCTCCCTCCAACTGATAGAGTGTGTTGCAGCCTTTGCAGAAGGGCCTGGATGAACAGCCATTACCACAGGAAACAAGAACAGTGGAAAGCCAAATAAATGGCTTATTTTACATTGGAAAACACCCATGGCTTCAAACTGCTTTATTTGCTGGAAACTCTGAAAAAAACTTTCTGTAATGGCACCAGGCTCAGCCCTCAGTCACAAAGATGGAGACAGGTGCACCCCCAGAAAGTCTTCTGCCAGCCTTCTCCTCATCTTGCACCAAGCACAGCAGTTTGACCACGCTCAAAAATATTTTGGAGGCCAGGGCTGATCAAGTCCTTCCACCTTCCTCTCTGAGAAAACATTTTGTACCGTACAGTAAAACAGGTGTCAGTGAACAAGTTTTAGATAGCCTACCACTACTGTCAGAAAACAGAGGCTAATTTTCTTTAGAGAACAGTATCTTAAGACATAAAATTGTAATGCAGTTTATTCAATGCTCTGAATCATTAATATATACGGGAATAAAAAAATCTTATTTTTCAATTTGATTCCAATGGAGAAGCCACTTTCTGCTACCAAGTAGCCTGAGGATATACAATCAAGCAACCAAAATTGCTCCTGAGACAGCATGCTATCAAACATGCTGCACATTCAAATTTAATAGCAAATATTTTTTAGATTGCTTAACAAAACACTTTGAAATGTGTGAAATTCAAGACTATTCTGAAAAGGCATGCTTGAACAGTGCAGGAGAAGTAAAAAGTTGTTTTTTACTGAAAAAGCATATATCAAAATAGATGATTACACAGTGGGGCTCCTTTCTAATAAGGCAACAAATAGAAAACAATCACTGAGATGTAACACCTGCCTGCACGAAGCCCCTTAAGTATTAAATTTGCTTAGCAATACTTTATTTGCTTTATCACAAGCATATGTTAGGACTAACTTAAGTATAGTTGCTTTTTCCTTGAACTAGAGAAAAGACTATTATCCTTGAGCTCCCTCCCAGGAGGATTTTCCTTTGATTCTCTGGGATTTGTAGGTGCATGAAGAGGAATGCCTGTATGAAATTATCTGCTCAAGTAACTCTGGTATGGGATATGGTTAGAGAGACACGGGTTTGTCTTGTGCATCTGATCACATGAAAATGGGATTGTACAGATCACATTTAACTAATGCTTCCTGTAGAAGAGTTTACCCAAGTTCTGGATATGCAACGAGGAATGTATTCTCTACCCATGGCAAAGTGGAAATGGCTTTTCACACGAGAGACTACCAGACTGCAGGCTAAGAGCTGTTCAGAAGGGACAGTCATAGAAGGAGGGTCAGGAAGGTTGCTGTCTATGTAGAACAATGGATTGACTGCACAGAGCTGTCTTTGAGAAACTAGTGACAACTGACATGGAGAAAGCTAAGGTACTCAACAATGTTTTTGCCTCAGTTTTCAATGATAGTCTCTCTTCCCACTTGTCTCAAGCCACTGAACCTCAAGGCAGGGACTAGGGGAACAAAGTCCCTTCCATTGTAGAAGATAAGGCTCAAGACCACCTGAGGAACCTCAACATACACAAGTCCATGGGACCCGACAAGATGCATGCCAGGGTCCTGAGGGAATTGGCAATGTGGTTGCCAAGCCACTCTCTATCATATTTGAAAAGTCATGGCAGCCAGGCAAAGTCTGCAGTGACTGGAAGAAGGGAAACATCACACCCACTTTTAAAAACAGTAAAAAGGAGGACACTTGGAACTACTGACCATTCAACCTCAGCCCCATGCCTAGTAAGTTCATGGAGCAGATCCTCCTGGAAGACATGTTGAAACGTTTAGAAGACCGTGAAGTGATTAGAGACACCCAACATGGCTTCACCAAGGGCAAATCATGCCTGACTAAACTACTGGTCGTCTATGATGAAGTGTCTGCATCAGTGGACAAAGGAAGAGCTACAGATGTCATCTACCTGAACATCTGTAAGCCCTTTGATATGGTCCCCCACAGCATTCTAAAATAGAGAATTATGGGTTTGATGAATGGAATGGATAATAAATTGGCTGGATGACCATGTCCCAAAAGTTATAGTCAATGGCTCAATGTCCAAGTGGAAACCAGTAACGAGTGGTGTCCCTCAGGGGTCCATAGTGGGACCAGTTCTGTTTAACATCTTTATCAATGACATAAACAGTGGGATTGAGTGCACCCTCAGTAAGTTTGCAGATGATACCAAGCTGAGTGGAGCAGTTGATTCACTAGAGGGAAGGGATGCCATCCAGACAGACCTGGACAGGCTTGAGGAGTGGGCCCATGTGAACCTCATGAAGTTCAATAAGGCCAAGTGTAAGGTCCTGCACCTGGGTTGAGGAAATCCCCAGGACCAGTGCAGACTGGGGGATGAATGGATTGAGAGCAGCCCTGCAGAGAAGGACTTGGGGATACTGGTGGGTGAAAAATTAGACATGAACTGGCAATTTGTGCTTGCAACCTAGAGATTCAGTCATATCCTGGGCTGCATAAAAGGAAGGGTGGCCAGCAGGTGGAGGGAGGTGATTCTCCCCCTCTTCTCCGCTCTTGTGAGATCCTACCTGGGGTACTGCATCCAGCTCTGGAGTCCTCAGCACAGGAAAGACTTGCTAAAGTGAGTCCAGAGGAGAGCCACAAGAATGATCAGAGGGCTGGAACACCTCTCCCCTGTAAAGAAAGGCTGAGAGAGTTGGGGTTGTTCAGCCTGGAGAAGAAAAGGCTCTGGGGAGACCTTATTGTGGTCTTTCAATACATAAAGGGGGCTTATAAGAAAGGTGAAGAGAGAGTTTTTACCAGGGCTTGTAGTGACAGGACAAAGGTTTTAAACTGAAAGACGGTAGATTTAGATTGGACATAAGGAAGAAATTCTTTATGATGAGGTTGATGAGAAACTCAAACAGGTTGCCCAGAGAAACTGTGGATGCCTCATCAATGGAAATGTTGAAGGTGAGGTTGGACAGGGCTTTGAGCAACCTGGTCTAGTGAAAGATGTCCTTGCCCATAGCAGGCAGATTGGACTAGGTGATCTTTAAATGTCCCTTCCAACCCAAACCATTCTATGATTCTATGATTCTAAATCCTGAAAGAGAAATGTAGGCCACCTAAGCCTGGAGAAAAGGCTCAGGTTAATGATATCTGTAAATGTCAGAAAAAACTGGGACTGTGATTTATTTTTAACTGAAAAGTGCAAGGATTTTGTAGTAGTCCAGACTTAATGCCAGTTTACGCAGCTCTGAGTGGTCTGGCCGCTGCATTTCTGCCATCATGTCTGCTGGAACCAATAAATAATGTATAATGAGCAAAACTTAGCCTAAAGTGTAGGGAACACATTATAAAAAAAATGTAGTTTATTCATATGTTCTAGCCCTCTCAAAGTGAGTTACCGGTTACTTTGACAAATGCCAAAAAATAGCCAGCATCTGTTTATACATTATTTTTATCTTACACGTAGCATGCTGTGGGCAAAAAAATCCAAGCAGGTGCTAGGGAACATATTTAAATATTTTAGGGTGCTTTGCGGTGTGTGTGTGGTGGCTGGACTCTAATCAAACATGAGAATATTTGTACCAGGTAAGCTTTCAAGATGTATGGCTAATTGGCTACTCACAGTTCAAGTTCGAGAATTTTAATATTTGTAGAAAGAGTACTTTCTCCAGAAAAGTTTAATTTTCCTCTGCCTGTCATGGACTAGAGTTAAAGCCCAAAAGAAATTAGGGGCACAGTTATTTAAGTGGAGGACTCAACATGTATCTTGTATTCTGGATCAAATAAATTAATAACCCTCTTTTCACCTTCTGCTGAACACACGACATGCATTAAAGAATAGTTTCTAGGAGTTTAGGATGGATTGATGACTGAGCCACGGGTTACAGGACATGTAAAATTTAAAATCAAAGAACTTTCAGCAAAGGCAACTAGCATCATTCCTACCCTTTCTTTTCCCCAAAAATTATAATGTAGAAAAGTTATATACTTGACATTTTTTAGAGGCATAACATGCACAGCATTTTTTTCCCCAAGTCAGAATAGGGAAAAAAAAAAAATTTCAAAGGCATCATACTTCAAGGGGTGCCAGAATTTAACACTTCCTACCATGATCTTTCACTTTCATTTTGCTTTCCTCCCAGAATATAATTGCATGCCCTAAGGGTGATGAAAATAGGTAAAGAAGGTTGGTCAGGGTCAATTACTTGCAGCAGGACTCATCTGTCTAAAAACTTATGTCTATATTTGAGTTACCTAACCTTGGTTCCCTTTATAGTAAGCGAAGGGAGATTTTCAAGTATATTGAAGAGATATTTAAGGCAGGTTAGATGAATTGCACACAAAAAGTGCCACTTCCTTTCTACTGACTTGAAAGGGAGCCTAGCTCAGATGTAGATGTAGTTAGGTCAGATAAGTCCCCCTCTAGATGTTTCCTTTCTTGCCAGCCCTCCAACAGACAATAGCTTTTCTCATGGCATCTACAGCAATAATCGCTCTCCAAAAGGTCACTCTGAAGGCCTGATGTGTATGTCTTCTTTTCAATTTCTTTTAAGAAAAGTTCATACTCTGAAAGCAAACTCCAGCTAAAATGAGGCAATCAAAATTGCCTTGGTTTTATGGAATGGTATGAACCTATTATAGTCTTGGTTTTACAGACTTTACTGTCCTTGTCCTGGGAAACATGCCTTGACCGTATCTGAACTGTGAGATTTGATGAAACCTGGTGTAGCTCTTTGGATGTATGAAGAGAAAAGAATATTATTGAGATCCTGCCTCTGTGTTTGTAAGGCTGACACCAGAATACCACGAGTGTAGTGTCATAATCCCATAAAAGATTTGCAAAACTGGAGAAAGCCCAAATGAAGGTGCAAATGATGCCATACAGAGATAGTCACATATTGGGTGTTTAAAAAAGACTGCAAGTTGCATTAGTTCTATTAAATCAATATTTGTTAAGGAAAAAAAAAGTTAGGTGGTAAGAACTCTCCATCTAGAAATGAAAGGCATTGAAAGAAACAGCAACCCTCTTGAGAAATGGCAGGATCGGTTTTAAAAGTGCACTAGCATGATTAACAACTGAAACAAACTGTAAGGACAGTGATTGGTTCCCTCCCATGATGCCTTCAGAGTAAGACCTGACTTCTTCCTGGAAGATTTTGTAGACTGTTTTGTTTCAAGTGAGACTAGAGGGTCTAATGGTTCTCTCTAGCCTTACAATCAACGAACCCGTTAACAACTTGGGCGGTGTGTTAGATTTAACACATTATCCTGCCATCAGGCAATATTACCTTCCCTGTGCTCCAAATTCATGCACTGCACTCTAACTCCCTGCCTCTAATTTCAGGTTGTCTTCTTGATGGACCAGGCTACTTTTCCTGCTGTGTTAACTCACAGAACAGCTCAGTACTAGCAGCAGCAATTGTTTATCATGCGCTTCATCTGGTGTTAACCAAAAAGGTGAGTGTGAGTAACAGTGAATCTCTAAGTAGTTGGAGAACCTAACATTCCCTGCAGCTTCTGTCTCTTTGAATGTACTGAACCTCCATTATTTACAATATTTTTTGCTTAAAACTGAAAAAGTTGTTAGGTTTTGTTGTTCACTGCAGTGGAAGAAGAAATGCCTTTCTGTTAAGGAAATTGAAACAATTATGCAAGGACTGTTCACAATTGGTAATATCACCCTGACCATCCAGACTTCTGCCTGTCATCCACTTTAGCTTTTTTCATACCACTTTCCATACAAAATTTCCCTTCTGCATGGCAGGTACTCCCTAATTCTGCTTCAGATCCCTGCTGAAGCCCCATTTCTTACTGGGATTGTAGAGCAGTGAGTCAAAGACATTCACTGAAATTTTCTCTGTGGTCAGAGAATTGTGCAGGAGAGCTACTCTGTGCCAGCTGCCCTCCCTGAGAAGCCATATACGTCATATACTCTTGTAATTATTCTTGTGTACTTATTCTCTGATTTTCCTGTTGTCTTCATAGCCTTTTCCCCCTTTCTCCTCACAATCCTATTAATCATGAATAAGGACATCTGTGGAGCTCCACTCCAGCCATGAGAATTTGCATATGTATGAAGTTTTGCCCAGTCATACTTTCAATGCAGGATAAGGTCTGAAACTAAAAATCTTAAGAGGAAAATGAAATACTGGGGTCATGAATCTCATTAAACTCATGGGAGATCCAGTTGCTATGGAGTAACTCAGATCTTGCTAAAGAAGGTATGGACATGTGGTCAGCTGAAGAGCTCCCTGGGTTCCATCGACTTAGCTGCCTCATGCACATGGAGATACCTACATCATGGACACCTACGCTGAATGCCACCCTTACTGTCATTTTACAGTTGTCATTTTCATTGAATTCTTCACACAATGGCCTGGGTTTCAACAGAAGATTTGAAAAGTGCCTTCATTTAGACTAGTCTTAAGAGACACCTCCGGTAGGAAGTGAAAGAAAAGGGCACGGAGCTGCTCAGGTTAAGAGATAGATCCAAGCTTTTCACTTTCTGGGTAAGTGCTCAGACCATTATTTTGTAATAAATACAGGAGATAGAACACTGCTATCTCTGCTTTGAAAGAAAACTCCATTTTGTTGGTGCTGTGATTCTGCTGATGTATGTTAGGTGTGTGAATGTCTATTCAGGAGGCTGTTCGGTTGACAGATAATTGGACACAGCTGCTTTCCAGATCCTGTTACTCTTATGTATGTTGTTTGAAGATACATGCTGTGCTTATCTTAAGCACCAAGCTTGCAGAGGTGGGTACTAAACCTATTTTGTCATCTAAGACATGAAGTCAATTTAGCCTGGTCCTGCACCAGAAGCTAGCTCAGTGCAAGGATCCAGGAGCTATTCTCTTCTATAGTTCTCCCCCATTATGGTCTCAGTTTCATGCCCCTCTTTTTTTTGACATTGTTGTAAGTCTGCCTAAGACCTTCCTTGGTCTGACTCAGTATCATGTTATCTGACCTGTGAGGAAACACTGCTCTTATGCATTCTGTAGTGAACTATTATCATGTTATGTTTCATGTTTTTTACATGTGTTTTACGTGGTTTAGGACAGCAATCACAGAATCACAGAATGGTTGAGGTTGGAAGGCAACTCTGGAAGTCATCTTGTCCAATCTCCTTGCTCAAGTAGGGACANTTATGATGGTCAGACAGAACCTTCTGTGTTTCAGTTTGTGCCCTTTGCCTCTGGTCCTGTCACTGGGCACCACTGAAAAGAGCCTGGCTCCATCCTCTTTTTACCTTTCCTTCAGTATTTATTTCCATTAATAAGATTCCCCCAAGCCTTCTCTTCTCTTCTCTAGGCTGAACAGTCCCAGCT